>LPNX010998466.1:569703-584995 GCA_001517045.1 Pseudotsuga menziesii | reverse complement strand
TTACACCTTGGAAAAAACACAATTTAAAACAACCTATTTTGACAAATATATAATATATATTTTTATGTATAATTTTGTTTCCATTTTTCTTGTTTAACCCATGCTTTAGGTTGTTTCCTTTTTAAGCTTCAGATTGAATTACTTTATGTTGTTTCCTTTTAATACTTGTGTACACTTTGGATTGAATAGGGAATGGAGAGAACCAACAAATGGAGAGAACCACCAATGGTAGGAGGGAAATCACAATCACAATCTTTTCATTTCAGCATTTATGGCATTTCTGCTTTTGCAATTTCCTCTCCTCTTTCCATGGCCATGTAATTTCCACTTGCTGGTCCATCTTCTGGCCTTTTAAGATGGATCATATCTTCTTGTTTGGTGTGTTGTGTCTTTCTTGAATCTAGATGTCAGTGTTTGAGTCTCGAGAGTAGGCATCTCTTCCTACGTCTATTTGTGATAGAGAACGATGGTCGCCTCGAGGGAAAATGGATTAGGTGGTTGGATATGATTCTTTCTATGATATTTATTTATGGCCATATGTCTGTTTTCTCCCCATTTGTATTTTTTTCATTTTTGATGCTATTTCTGGAGGGAACAACGTACAAGAACATGCTAGGATCTATAATGGCTACGATTTAGAGAGGCTCGTTCCCATCATTATAGAACCAGTGGGTTTCTCTTGAAAATATCACTATTACATCTCCCCTCCTCACTCACCTCACCTTTTCACTTGAGTCCTCTTCTTCTTCTTCTTCTTCCTTCTCTAGGCTCTTTGATTTACGCCCTGAGTGCCCTCGTAACGAAGAATTATCACTGAAAGTTTCTAGAAACCTCGGGAAAACAATACCCAGTTTTCCCTCACCTACACGGATATATCTATGTTATGTAGAAGCAATTATAAATTTATTTTTTTTGTAATCATGTGAAATACATAAACATGCATTCACCTACCTCGGGCAAGGTAAACAAACTCAAGAGTGTCAGGATATTGTGGAATTGACATGGCGTTGCTTCCAATAATCTTTCTGTAGAAGGAAATAGTTGCACACTCTAATTCCTCATTGTCTTCTACGGTGGGAAACTCGAAGGTTCCACGTTTTTCATAGGTAAGAGTAAGAGAAGCAAAGGTAAAATGTTGGGTAGGCTGGATTGAGCTTCCCTGAACTTAAAGAGATTGGTGAAATCTCGTGAAAAAAAACACTATTTTGTGTTTACGAGTATAGGACAGTCGGAGGTCAGGACTCAGACTCTCAACTCTCCAATTCTATGCTTCAATGTCTCCCTAATTTCTATTTCCTCCAAAAGATTATGTAGAGCTAAGCTGTCGACTTGGTTGTCATGAATTTATAGGTATGTATAGCATTTTATACATCCCCAATAGCACATCCAGTCACCCCATCACTCCTACCAGACGAGATTAGGACCAATGGCGGCCCTTTCCCTCTTTCTATCAAGCGAGCGAGTTCATACCCTCACCCCCACCATTGGCCAAGAAGATATATGTCCCCTCATGTCTCCAACAGATGACAAGAGATGTTTGCCAGACGAGAAAGTAGTCCCCATTAAATAAATACCCCATTCACCATGAGTCACCATCGCACTGGACCCCGTTAAATCTAAATACCCTTGGAACCTTCAACACAGACCCCAAAAAGCTTAGCAAGAGAGATAAGGAAAATGAAATGGATTTCTTTCTTTTATTTTACTTTCCCAACTTAGGGCGGTCAGGGTTAACCCAATGATGAGCCCCTGAACAGTTAGCGGCGTAAAATTATTAAACCTATCGAAACACCATATGTAAGAGAGATATAATATATGTTTCTGAGTTGCCATGATAGTTATATTATATTGAGTGAGTTCAAGTTCCCACCAAACAATCTATTTATTGATTACAGAAATCCTAGTTGGAACAAATAGGGCGGGGTGGGGAGAATGATGGAGCCGAGTCACCTGATCGATCAATTTATCCATGCTAATTGCTTCTATCCTCTAATTGAGGAGGAGAGATTTCTTACTTGGATTGGTACAACTTGCACTAGCTTCCGAAAATACTGTATGGCAGAGACGATTGGATTCGAACTAATACTAAGAAAGAAAACCAGCTTTCATCTCTTGTCGTCCTCCTCATTATAGTACTTTATCATCCAATTCTGAATCATACAAGTCCATATCAATTTATTAGGGCCTGTTTTGCTACGAAAGAATGCTAAAGGAACAAATATATAATCAGTGTGGTTGGTAGGCTTGAAAGGTCTAACAAACTATCCCAAAAGGCTAAAGGTTCCTGGCTCCTTCCTTCCTATTTCTGGGGTATCTCGGAACTGCCTTCTCGGATTTATAAATTACAACCGGATAATACCCAAGCTTTCCTTTGTCTGGTTCAAAATTCAATTCCATTACCAGCATCTCATCTATTGAAGATCGAAACCCTGCACTAGATTATTATATATATATATAACACAAAAAAGCATAAAAATAAACAATATAAATGCTCGAACACATATATATTATTGTAAAACATATATATAAAATAAAACTTATGATACAATATAAAATAAACGAAATAAAATATAAAATATACCATATAATATGTACTATGTAAACTAATAAAATGATCATTGGAATATGACCAAAATACCTCCAGCGCAAACCCAAACATACGACCAAACTCTTCTTGAGTTCATTCATGGAGGATTATGAGAAGGAAATGGCTTATGATAAAGCTAAGACGACCTGCACAGTTCTTTGTAAGTTTATTGTTTTAATTTTTTGCACTGGATTAGTGGAATGGATCGAATAGTCAATAGGATTAATGTAATAGATATTTTTCTTTGACTGCAGAGGGATTTCTTCAAAGAAGTACGGACAAGAGCTTCACTGAGAAAATTGAGGTGCATAAATTATGAAAGCATCAAGCTACCCTATGAATCCCTTGTTTCCTGAGCAACTACGACTGTGTTACTCTATTCATGCTTCATACACATTAAACTCTATCATTCCAGAATCAACATTATCTGAATTCATGGTGAATTCCTCCCCAAATTACCCAAGTATGAAGAATTATGTTGAATTCGTGGAGATTTCCTACTTGGATTATCTAAATAGACGTTTGACGCCAAATATTTTCTGTTGGCAAGAAGCCATAAGGGTTTGGTGGGTTTTGGGAGGAAAATAGTTGTGAATTTGGTCTGAGAGGTGCTTTTGGTGTTTTGGGTATTTATCAGGTCACATTGATGCTCGTCGAGGAATTGTCATGCTTAGAAACCATTGTAGAGGGTTTAGAATTTGGGTATTTGTTTTCGAGCTCTTCCATGGATAGAAGGGCATTCGAGAGAGCTTGGAGGCTCTTAAAGAGGTGGGCGATGAATTGCAGGTTGGTTTCTTGGTTTTATTTGGAAATTTAGCTCATGCATGTTAATCTTGGTTAGCATCCTGCATTGTGAATGTTCAAAATTGTCTAGCGTCCTGAATCTTGATTCTTTATTGTGAATTTTGATTCCTAAATAATTGGTTTTTCAATAACTGGTAAGAATTCAGTTCTTTAGTGCCAAGCAAAATGAATGACCACACCTCAAATAAAAATAGTGTTGCTACTGCTAAGTTCCTTTCCTGAAGCAAGTGTTATTGAAGCCTATGAATGTTATATGTTCACCCATTCGTCCAAAAGTTCTATGTGAAGCTTTTTCATTCCCATCTCTGTGAAAGTGTAGCACCTTACTGTGCTAAAAAAATTAGGGTACTTAGAAACACTAATCACAGTTTGTTAGCGAGATTTTTGTCTCTTCAACTAGAAAGAAACCCTTATGTCGTTTACTGAGATAGAGCCCCTGACAACTGTGCCAGTTCTTATGTTGTTCCCCAGGTTGTTTCTACTCTCACAGGGACAAATGCATGGGCATAATGTGCAGGCTAACCTTCTTGCACCAATCTAGGACTCCAAGCCAATTCTCAGGCTAGAGAGGGGGTACCCTCAAATAGACTAAAGATATATTTCTATGAGGCTAAGACTCCTTTTATTATTGTAAGACCAAATCTGACCAATAGCAGAAGAAGCAGTTACAACAGGAGAGTAGTATGCAAGAGAAAAGGTAAATAGGGCATAGCAAGGACCAACAATAGATAAAACAATAGCATCTTATTTTTATTTTAAAGAAGGATAATATTTTATAACATGCCCTTTTTTATTACAATTTAAACAGACAATATCACTTTTTATCCTTCTACTAGTTGGGTGCACACACTTTCAGCTGAAGAGGATATTAAATTAGACATGTTTGCTTGTTCGGCCAGTCTGTTAGTTCTCACCTCAGAGAATTAAGTATGCCCAAAGTATTCAGTCTATTGTTAGTTCTTACCTAGGGAGTATTCCTTCCAGTCCGTGGATATAAAACACATAGTCGATGTTGCTTGTTTGGTCAGCCTACCATTCTGAGGGATTAAATATGACTTGCTTGCTTGTTGTTCGATCAGTTAGTGTCAGTTCTCACCAAGGGATTTAGTCCATTGTCGATAGTTCCTATTGCCGGTAGTTCGCACTTCAACACTTGAGTTTTCTATTCAAGGGAACACTTGGGGGTTTGTACTAATGTCGATAATACACTAGTTGGACCCACATATAAGCCAACTCAAAAGGGTCTTAGTCACCATCATTTTCACCACACCAAAGGATGATAAATATTGTTTGAGAAGTATTCTACCGAGTGATGATGTTTCCCTACCTCCCTCTAAACGATGTCTCCGAGCTCAAGAAGCTATGTCTACATGTGTTGCAGAGGATGCAACTGCTTAAGATCATAAGAAAACATTAGGGTTGAGTTTACATGAGGAGAAGATAGTAGTTTAAAGATGGGGTTTGTTTGCTGTCAAACAACAGTCAAAGGTGAGGTTTGCATTATGATAAGACAGCAGTCAAGTTGAGTTTCCATGCTGATAAGACAGAGTTGGCATCATACCTCACTTGAGTTTAGGAGTAATTCGAAGCGGCATGTAGGAGAGGTTGCCATAATATACCTTCAGCTCTGCATGCAACTAAGAGCAGTTCTTCTTACAGCTAACTAGTTCAGCAGTCAGATCACTATGAGATTGAAGTTTAAGGTGCAGCTATGTAACGCATGGTCACACTTGTAAATGATCTCATGCAGGGTGAAGACTCTCTTAAACCTAGGTCACAGTTCCAGGTCAATTGAAGTCTATAAGAGTAGTAAATACTTATTGTAATGGGGTTGGATCACCAAGGACATTTGTCATTGTAATTTCAGAGGTTTACAATTAAATAAAGCTGGAATAATTGATCCACTTTTTGTACCCCTGTTTTTATATGCTTGATACTTAACTAGTACATATTTCAGCCATTTTTGTTCCATTGTTAAGAATAGTTTGCAGATCTAGAGATTCTTTAACCCTGATTTGCCTGAACTATTCCAAGTTTCAGTGAGCTTTCCAAGGCCCTGGCAATTTGTAGATTGGAGAGATCCATTCCTTAGCTACCTAGTAGCAGCCAGGACAAAGGTTGTTATCAGCACCAAACCCAAGTCTTTCAGTCATATTTTGTGTGTGGCAAGATTCTTCCATTTCAGAAGCCTCACCATTATTCTCCATTTTCCTTCAAACGCATGTTCTGGCTTGATTTTGACTCCATCCCTTGGTCAGCACCAGTTTCCTCTGATTCTTTCCATTAAGTTCCATTTTGACCTAGTATTTCAAGTACCTGTGAGCAAACTCTATTGCACTATTTACTAATAAGTTGCATGTATAGTTGGGGATAACCCCTAGAGTAGGAAAAAACAAAACCTGAGTAGGAAGCATGTATGTTGAGGTAACAGTGGGCGTAGTGAAGTGTGCACCTAATTGGACCCAATGGTTTTGAACATGTTTTATCTCCAAGGAGGTCACAAGTTCAATTTCGGTGGGGGGTAGGGCTATGCAAATTGACCCATCGTAGTGATGCTGAAAGGGTAGGAATCCCCTTGATGTGAAGTCTCAGCCTAGGCTGACCTATGAGCTATTGGTATATGTGTCTTGCACACTGTTGCATATACTCTCGGAAAATTTCTAGGTTCCCATGGTTTAAAAAAATACAATGGAAGTAGACTGTAGTGTCTACAGTTGCACCAAGTCTCCATCGACATCAGCAATGGAGGTTCGAGTGTGAAAAAGACCAAACCAATCCAACTCAATTGAGTCTGTACCTACTCAGCAAAGTCAGTACCTAACCAGCCAGTGGGGCCATTTTTAAGATAAATATTATTTAAACCTTAAAAATGTATTTCCTAAAACCCTAAACCCAAAATGCATACTATAAAGAGACCCACTTCCTACCCACCCCACCCCTGCCTCTATTTTCCTCACACCTGTCTCATTGAGCATTTGGAGTTTTTGGAGCAGCAGTGAAGAGTGTGATTTGGAGTGATTTGGGATCTCATTTGGCAAATATTCTTGGGTTGCTTGTAGTGGAGTTGGCATATTTTAGAACACTGGACAAAAATCACCTAAATGACTATGAAATCGGTATGTATGCTCACGATTTTGTAATAACATTCTAGTCCTAGGTTCTTACAGTATCATAATTTAATATTTGTAAAATGTGACTTTTATGTAATAAGGGCCTTATTGCTTTTATTAGGGGTTTCCTGCCCTTCTATACAATCAGTCATTTTATGGGAGTAGTCTTCCTTCATTGCTGTTGTTTTTGTCTTTGGCTCTTTATTTATGTTACTCTTAGTTTTCTGTTTCAGTTACACTAATGGTAGCAGTAGTAGTTCCATTTTGGGTATGGAAACATTGCAGTGTTTTAGAAAATTAGAAGTGCTAGGTTGTGGAGCTGCTACATACAGTATACCTTCAATATTCATCCAGTGTTTCCTCACATTTTCTCGTTGTTTTTCATGTTCATACATAACGTCGTTACACAGATATGCTTTTTACTGGGTGTCTTTATTATTACTGTTTGTCTAGTTGTTTCTGTTTCTTTCTATTTACCCAATTTTTTTTGCTACATTGCTTAGTATGTTGTGCTAATGTTATTGTTTTATCCACATTCTAGAATTTTCATGGTACTTTAGATTTTTTTTATATGCAACCTACTAGGAGAGATCATGAAATTCACGGTACATTGACAAAATTGTGCTCTTAGGACTGCTATTTATGATTCATCCATGGGTGCTTGCCTTCATACTTTATATACCATATGTCCCAAACACATTGTTGAATGTACAGCTAAAGAGTTGCTAAGTGTGTTTGCTCATACTTTTCAGAATACAAGCAGCCAGGGACTAAAGGTAAGTTGTGTCTTGGCCATGATTTAGAACTCCTATATAGATCTTTTTGCCTGAAAGTTGAATAACCATTTTCTCTTCATGTTCTTGTCTCAGGTGGCCATGTGCAGTGCTTATGTTCGGATAGTTAATACATGTCCACCACATATCTGGAACTTAGGCATGCTTGTTGACCTTTTGCACTACTCTGGAGCTTGTTTCCAGCTTGTGAATTGTATTCAAGTCGCTGTGGAAATATTGGGTCCTCAGGCTGTAGGAGGTCAAGTTGAAACAAATGGTGCCAAAGAAGCTGAGCCATCCTTGAGTGACTTGGCAGCAGAAAGGGTCTCTCCTGTCAGGAAGAAAAGGGTCAGCAAAGATGGTATAAATATGCAGATCAAACGTCTAAAGACATTTGATGAAGGATTCTTGAGAATGGACAGAGACACACATGTTATGGCTTGGCCTTCAAGTGGGTCAGACATAAATTTGAATGAACAAACTGCAGAACATAGCTCCAAATATGATTTGTTACAAGAGAGAGAATCATATGCAGCTTATTTTCATGAACTGGTTCTGAAGGTTGTCAATTCCTTAGATCCAAACAATGTTTATTCAGATTCAATGAAAGAACATGCCTTAACTGCTCTAAGTATGCTCTGCCAAGTATTTTCTAAATATCCAAAGAGCTTATGTTATATTCACATATCTCTGCAACTTATGGAATAGATGTCATGGATGTCTATAAAGGTTCTTGTTTTTAGACTCAAATGTCTTTCGTAGGTTGTGGTTTGTTTGTAACTTTGTATAACAGTCAATTTTCTTTTCATTTTGCTTTCTAGTTTTACTTTTCTATTTCTGATTCTAGGGCCAGGAAGGAGCTCTTACAATCTTTCAGCTATCCATATATCTGGATGCAGTGGATAGGATATTGCTTTTACAAAGTAAGTTTTAAAGTGAAAATAGTTTAGTGGTTCCAAATTTAAGATCAAACAAGAAAGCAGGGCCTACCTCTGAAGTTGTTTATTTTTTCAAATTGATTCTCCTAAATGGTTTTTTGATTTGTTGCAGATGTAAAGTTACAAGTCTTATTTTGTTAATAATTTGAATTAGTATGTACTGAATGTAGGTTTTATTCCTGGAGAAATGAGGCTTATAACCAATATATGTGCTGATCCAAGAAGCAGAGAACAATTTGTGAACACAGAAACCCTTTTTTCAATTTTAAAACTTCCATGGTTGTTTCTTAATATTGACAGCCAATCTGATATCATCAGGAAGACAAAGTGCAAAGTTACCAGTATGTTGCCTAAGATAGGGATCAAAGAAATGAGTGAAAACATTCTCAAGGTTTTGGACCTAGCATTGCAAGATTAGAGTGCTGATGTCCGAGCTGAAGCTGTTGCATCTATGCCTATTCTTGCATTCAATCCTAGCTATGATATTATTACAGCCATGTGTAAAAGATTGGAGTAGGTGCTGCTTAAAATACAGTTAGGCATTATTAACCTCAATCCAAATTTCGTACTTATCAGTTACTGATACTGGATTTTTGATATTTTAGGGTCTTGGTTCAAGACAAATCTGACAAAGTTCATGAAATTGTAGCTCATGATATTAGATACATCGTATGTATCTCCGCTACTCTTTTAGAAACCAATTATGTAACTGGCTGTCTGTGTCAACTCCACCAAAATGTTGGTTCAAAAGTGAATGTGGGAAACATATATATTCTTATATCTGGATTGTTTTTCCCTCACTGTGATAAAAAAGTTTCAGCAAACTCAGGGAAAAGTGACATTGATGTAACTTTACATCAGATAAGAGGGAAAGACAGTCTTACTAATGCATCTGTTTTAGAGTTTGCTTTGAATATTTGTCAGTCTCTCTTTTCTCGACTTCTTTTTAGTGAATCATCAGAGCAAGTCCAAGTTGCTGCTATGGGATGCAATCAAAAGTGGCCTTCTAGGAACAAAACCTTTGTGGATAAAATGCTTAGAGATCCTTCCACTTTATGAGAAGAAGGCTGTGAGGAGATCATTTTGTTTGCAAATCCATTGCTTCATTGAGAAGAATGTCATGGATAGTTTGTTTTAAGATGATGACACATGTAACAAAATGAAAGAAGAAAATATGCTTGGAATATTGAAACATGCCCTGGCATCCACTGAGGATCTGGATGTGTTTGAGACTTTGTTGGAAACAGTAGCAGAAATTATGAAAGTGTCTGATGTCAATGGATATTTGTTTTTTTTCTCTTTTTCTTTATTGATTGATCAAATTGACAATTCAAATATTTGGGTAAGAGCTACAGCTGCTCAGTTAATACATAAATCTACTACTGTTAAACAGAAAGGCGGAATCAGATCAATCCTTTCTAAATTTGGTGGAATTAGAGATGAGCTGTTTGAATACCTAAAAGCAAGGATTGTTACCCGTCCAATCATGGTAAGTGAATTTGCAGAGGCCATTTTGGATATACCAAGTGTAGATCTTGTTCAGGAGATGGTCCCTGTAGCTCTTCCAAAGCTTGCAGTATTACAACAGCAGAATTGCCACGCATTGGCTACTTTGCAGGAACTGGCAATACAGTTAAATACAAGTTTGCCAGTTTTGCTACTAGAATGGTGTCACAAGGTTCTATCATTTGTGTTTCTTCATTCAGATGCAAAGGAACTGGTTGCTGTAATGCAATTCTATGAAACCCATACGGGATCTAATACTAGAGATATTTTTACTGCTGTGCTTCCAGTTCTGCTCGAGGAGTTTGTACACTTCCTTGGGGATTCACACAGTGATGATACTGATGAAAGGTGAATATATTCCATATTCAAAAATTTAAAAAACTATAGCTTTTCCATATTTATCATTGGCCCTTTACTGATACAACATATTAGTACTCTGTGCCAAAAGCTTTAATTTGAAGGATTCAGGTCAAATTTTAATACCTAAAAACTTGAAGTTGATCAAGTTTTATGATCATATTAATCCATAAACTTCAATATTTCTTTCTCTTTTATTCCTTTATGGGATTATTCTATGCTTTGTATTTTTTCTTGTATATATGCTGTTGTAGATTTGTGTACTTTTTCTTTCCTCTTAGAAGAATTATATTATTCCTTTACTTTGGAGTTTACATACGTGGTTTTTCTAATGTGCTTTGTGACTATGTTAACTGCGACCTTATTTAAAAAGAATCGTGCAGGAGTATATCAGTGCACTGGAAGAAAAAACAATATTAAAGTACAGAATTATGGTTCAGATGATCTGATCTTTTTCAGCTTTATGTTGTTGCCATCTGGTATAAGCATAAATAAGCATTTTGGTATGTATGCTCACAACTGGGGAGATTGTATTACAATAAGTCAACCTTCATGACACTTGCATGTGATGCTGTATTTTGCTCGATGTATAGTTATAGTATTTATTTCTTATTTCCCATTGTAATTAGATGTTAAATATGAAATATTTGAATTATTTTGAACTTGTAGCAAGCAAATTATGATCTTGATGGCATCAAATTGGATCAAGGAGACTTGGGGAATGTGCTCTCCATACCAGAAAGCAAACATTTGTTCAACTCAATAGATTTATATCACAAGTATCCTCCTGCACCTCATCTTAAGCCATCTTTTCCTAATACTCAGCATAGTATTTATTCATCTCATGTCAAATATTTTTGCTAGAAATGGTTGTTAAATCTTTTGTTGATTCTCAGCATGGATTTGATTCACCACATGTCAAATACTATTGCACTATATAGTTGATCCGAGAAATCTCCACTAAACCTTACTACCTCCATTTGAAAAAGTAATTCACTTCAGTAATTCATCCATTTCTGTAATACCAGGTAACTAGTCATAAGAACTCATCAAAAGACCATCAAATATAATGCATATATTTTCCCGTCATGCTTCCTAGATCCTGGAGGCTATGCATGTTTTCCCCATGTGAGCAGTGCTACTTTTGTCCATTATGTTTTAACTAACTCCAACAATATCAGATTTCAAAATAGACCCCACTCCAGCTCTCACAGATCACTCATACATATCCATTACAATCTCCTTCAACCCACCTCCTCTCCCTAGGCTAGACTCTTCTCAACCCACCATCCACATTCATTTTAAATTTTTAACCATGCATTAGATGACATAAACATCAAGAAACTTAAGGTCAAGGTCATCAATATTGATCGATAAGGCCCCTATTAACAAAACTGAATTGTTTTCCAAATAACATTGTTAAGACACACTAGATGTTTTCCCCCACACAACACAGAGCTATGCCCCCATTCCACAGACAGCCATTGTCCTTGCAATGCCTAGTTTGACAAGGAATTTTAAGGCCCTCCATAAAGACACTTTTTGTACCATCCACCTTTACCCATTTAGGAAGAAGGCAGTAAAAGTTATAGTGTTCATTCCTTAAGAGAGAGAAATGCATATTTTCTGAAAACAAGAGGAAATTATGATAGATAGATATCTAGATAAAGAAATAGATTTTATTAAAGATGTCCACTAGATGAAGGATCTATGGCACTTAAGAGTTATAGCTTGAAGCAGCCCGTATTTCTGGATCCCAGAAAATAGATATCCATGAGGACCAGGTATAGATAAGAAAAGATATTATTTTATTAGTGTCTGGAAATTGGCCACAAAAGCAGGTCAATAGAACTAAGCACAAAGTTGACAGAGCAATATGCTCTAGTTCCCCTTTGTAGACCTCGGGAGCTTGAGTTTTTTGTTGTTTCTTATTTGTACTTGGACATCTAGAACCTTGCAATTGTGAACTTCCTCTGCTTGCTTCTTGCAGCTCTTCTAAGCACAAAGCTAACAGAGAAATATGTTCTGGTCCCCCATTATGTCTACAATGTGCATTTTTTTTTGTGAAGCACTTGAATTGATGGCTGTAGCGTGGTTCTACAATGAACAATGTTTAAGTTATTTGTTAAATCTATTCTTTCCTTTGTTGTTCTCAAGTATGATATTTGGATGTTAATTTTGTTTATTATAAAGCCTATTAGGGCAATCTCTTTGTGATTTGATGGTGATGCAATTCATGGACTATTTTATTAATTTTCTGGTTTATGTCATAACTGAAATTGTGTGCCCAGATTTTTGAAAGTAGTTAAATGTGGAAAATATGACTGTGCAGAAACAAAAACTTCCTCATGGGGTTCACCATGATGCAGCAGTAGCACAGATACACACATTCAGGAAACTGAGGTAATGATTTGGTTGGTGAATAAGATTTCAAACTTATCTAATATTTGACAGGCTTTTAACATAAGGCCCTTTTGAATTTTTGTTTACAAGAAGTCATTATATCATTCTATATTATGATTCTTATTTGAGAATATTTTCAATATGGAGCCATGATTTTAGCATTTGGAATTGTGTGTTTTGGCTAGGCTCCATGTGGCACTTCAGATGCTGCAAAAGAAAGAGAGTCCCCATTTTCAAGCCTTGCTTCAGGTTACAAGAGGTCCTTGGAAGAATAAACTTACCAATGACATTAAAAGCTTCTCTCATGAATTAGATCCTAGAGGAGTTTGACCTTTTCCATCTTGGAAACCATACAAATTTAACAATATATAGGTCAACAATCCTTTTTATATTTGAAATGCATAAAGCATAAGACTATTCCAGTATTATTTTGTTCTTGTTTTGGAAATGGCTTGGAAAATAAATAAGAAGAGTCGCAATTAATGACGGGGTTCATCTAAATCTGCTAATATCAAAATTTGGCCTATGGAATTGGATTCTTGAAAATTTTGTTTCATGTTACAGGCGATTGAGCTAAGAGTTGACACTTGTGTTTGTTTAATGCAGGGTGATACTTGGCATGATTGTGTCTTTGCCAATAACGCTATTATACTATGTGCTTCTTGTGTCTTTAACCTCGAATCCTCAGTGAATCTTAGATCTACTAGTGGCATGAAGCCTGCTGATAAGTCCATGAAATTCCACTCGCTGAATTGATACTTTCTCTAGATTCTAAATGGTTTGAATGAGTGTGATTTAATAACTTTCCCTCCATCTTTTCTAGGAGAATACAGTTATCTAAGGTGCAATGGTTTACTGTTGTTTTCATATCCTTCAATGCAGCTGCAGCTTTTGAATAACGGGTTCAGATTGTTGAATATTGGTGGTACCCTTGTTTACAGCACTTGCAGGTAATAATGCATACCCTTGTATTCTTCTTTAAACACGTCAGATTGCATTTTTGTGCATTCATGTCATGGAATATCCCAGTCCTTAAATTGGTTGATGACTCTAGCTATTCTTTGGTCTCTTTTCCATGTAGCTTGACAACAGCACAAAATGAAGGTGTTGTAGAGCAATTCCTTGCTGTAACTCCTAATGCTGGTAAGGAAGCTATGTTAAGCCTCAGATGACAAGATAGAAACAAGGGATTACTTGAATTCAGGAGATGGAATTCCCTTCCCTTTGTGGAACAGCATACAAAAGAGGGAATCAAATGTCCAATTTCACCTGAAATGGATTGTGAACTTCTCTTTTCTTTTAGTTCTGAAGGAATTTACTAAGTCAAAGAGGGAGTTAGCCAATTTTCTGTTAGGATTTAAAATGTGTGCCTTAGGAATTACATGGTTATATAAATTAATATTATGCAGAATGTTTTCTTAGTCTTTTGTTTATATGTGATGCTTATCGAAAACGTATCTTACTCTATTGTGTCATCATTACATAACATGTTTATTTCACTCATTTATAAACCAGTACGAGACTTTCATGGTTCTAACTTGGAATTTATTTCCAGTTTTGTGACAGCTGCCTCATTGCTATTTGGATTACTTTTATATGATGTTTTCTGGGTTTTTGGGTCTTCCCATGTCTTTGGTGACAATGTCATGGTTATTGTAAGTATCAACTGAAGACAGATCTCGATATTGAACATTCATCCGATACCTAGATACAATTTGCACACATTCTACTTTACAATATAAGTAATATTTCAATTTTAAGTGTTTATACAATTTGCAAATGTGTATTATTCATATAGTTTGAGGCTATTATAAGCATGTACAATGTAATCTGGCATTTATATATATTTTTTAAAAACACTTACAGCTGTCAGTTAAGCGATGGCCTGTAGGTGATTTAAAAAAAAACCATTGATAGCCGTTGGATAACTGATGCTTTATATGTCGGAAAATCGACGCTTTAGATTTAACCCCATCGGTTAAGCGATGGCTTGCAGGTGATATTTTTAAAATTTAATATGAATTAGATGTCGGATAACTGATGATTTACATTTAAACGACGGTAAACTGAGCTGTCATTTAACTAACGGATTGGAGAGATGTCGAATAACCGATGAAAATCCATCGAAGCTTAAAAAAAATCATAGTGTCGTACATGCGACAGGGAAGTGTCGAAAATTCGACAGTAAGGCCGTCAGATTTTTGGTCGAAATGTAGTAGTGACACTTGGCTTCTCTAGCAAGTTTACAAAGGATAATGGTGAATATTAATTGTGAAATACCTCCCTGAGCTGGTTAAGATTATTAATGACAACTATATATATGCACGGGTGGCAAAGTTTGGTGATAAGTCCTGTATTTTGTTTTTGCAATGATTTATGGAGTTTGAGGATATGCCCTTATCTGAAATCCTTATGGCATGCTTAGGTGGCAAGGTGGGGTGCATAACTTTTGAAGAGAAATGTTTTGACCATGTCATTTGCACCAAGGGATTCACAAGAAGCCCAAGTGTAGTTTTCTTTGGAGCAAGGCATGCCTGCTGTGATTGGTGTAATGGGGACATAACAGCTTCCTTATGCTTCCCATAGTAGGGATCGAAACGTCGAGATTTGCGAAATCATCCAACGCAGCTCCTTATTTACAATTCTCCACTGCGTAAATGACTACTTTCATAAATACTAGTTACTGGTAAGTTGTAATGGTGATAATTATGTAGTTTGTAGATTGATATCTATCATAAATTTGTTTGAATATCATCATTGTCAAGCAATAACAACTTCTTAAAGGGTGCCAGCTCAATGGTAGAGCGCCTGTCT
>LPNX010998466.1:537244-569452 GCA_001517045.1 Pseudotsuga menziesii | reverse complement strand
AATCAATGACTAAATCATTAACTATCAATGACTAAAACAATGACTAAATCATTGACTATCAATGACTAAATCATTGTCTATCAATGACCAAATCAATGACCAAATCAATGACCAAATCAATGACCAAATCAGTGACTACTAAGTCAAGCTATTAATGACTAGTGAAATACGACTAGCTATAAGATAGTGGTAATTTGCTACTATTAGTCACCGATTCAAAAATAGTCGTTTATAGCCTAATTTTAGTCATTTTTTTAGTCATTAATTTCTCATTTTCTACTAGTGTTTATATTTAGTGGACTGGAAATCCAAGTCAAACTCTTGGAGAATGACTATCCATTTGTTAAATTTGACCCCAATGATCCGTTGAGACAAAACATATTGAAAAGGATTAACATCCACCACCACCATTGTAGTCCTCAATAAAATGTAGTGACGTAACCTCTGAATAGCATAGACAACTTCTAAGGCCAATTTCTTGACGTGGGAGTACCTAAGTTCAGGTCCGACTGAAGCATGAATAAGATAGTAAATGACATGCTCCTAGAGCTTATCATCCTCCTGGACTAGGAATACCCCAATGGTTGACTCGGATGTTGCCAGATACAATATAAAATCCCTAGAGTAATCTGGCGGACACAGTAAAGGTGCCAACAACAAAGCTTTTTTCAATGCCTCGAAAGCGAGTTGTGCAGTTTCATCCCATATAAATGGGGTGTCCTATTTTAGTAGGAACATGAAACCCTTGGTAATCTTGGCATAGTTTACAATGAAACATCGAAGAAAATTGGACTTTCCCTGTAGGCTCTGAAGTTGCCTGATAGAACGAGGAGGAGGCATATTTACAATGGCCTCTACTTTTAACGGATCCACTTGAATGCCTCTATTAGAAACAATGAATCTGAGCAATCTCCCTGACTTGACACAGAACAGGCACTTGTGGGGATTCAAGCGGATCTTATAGTATATGCATCGCTCAAATATTAACCTTAGGTGATATGGATGTTCAATCCTCTTATGAGAATGTGCAGGTAGATCATCAAGGTAAGGTTCACCAATGGATTTGATATCATGGAAGGTAAATTTCATTGTGTGTTGAAAGGTTGCCCCAACATTTTTCAATCCAAAGGGCATTTTTTTGTATGCAAAGGTACCCCAAGGAAAAATGAAAGTAGTTTTATGTTGGTCTTCCTATTTTATTTGAATTTGATTGTATCTAGAGAAACCATCCATAAACGAGAAAACTTCACTTCTCGTGAAAGCATCTATAATTTGATCTATAAATGACATGGGATAGTTGTCCTTAGGACAGGATTTATTCAAATCTCGAAAGTCGGTACAGACATGTATGGTCCCTTGCTTCTTGTCAACAGGAACTGGGTTGGATACCCATTCCGTCAGAGTGATGGGATAAATAAAACCAGCTTTCAACAGTTTTTCAACTTCAACCTTTACAACCATCACTTTATGCAGGTTAAATGGTCTTAACTTTTGCTGAACATGTTTAGCGTCAGGGTATGTTTAGATCTTGTGCTCAACTATCGATGGATCAATTCCTGGAATCTCCTCATATGACCAGGCAAAAACATCGCAGAATTCCTTGAACAAGGACGTATAGATTGCAATCTCCTTAGAAGAGCAGTTTGCATCGATATGTATATTTTCCACAACGTCAGGATTTACAAAGATGTTGATAGGGATAGTAGCGGAAATATTTGCCATATTCCCCTCAGCAAACATTCCTTCCCTTGGTAATGGTTTGATGGGTATATCAACACTGTCTGTCAGTCTCATACGAAACTCTTGATTCTCTATCCTGCTTAGCTCAGGAAGAAAATAGGATCGATGATGAAGATATTCGTAGATCTTATCACGTCCGCACATGGCTTCCATAATGGCTTCATGAGAAGGTAAAACCATATCTAAACAATCCATAGAATGCAAAGAGATTTCTGCCCAAGCAGACAAATATACTTCTTCCAGATCCTTTGAGACTGTAATAGGGTCTAGAATGGGATCAACAATGGTTTGAGTGATAGCTTGGTAAGCCACTTCCACTTCCAAAAAGGGCACTTTCGGTTCTTGGGGGGAAGGGAGAACCCAAGGATCAGTCCTATCAACAACCATGGCTATGGACTTCCCCACACTAGTAGAACCTATATAGTTAATCGAGGCTGGAAGATCAAATGTGCCCATCAACGATGTGTACATTCTAGCCCCCAAGCTCTCAGTAGTAGGTTTCGCCTGATCAACCAATGGAATAGTGGACTCATTAGACTCCATCCAGCCTTTCCTAGTAAAATTGAGTTGGTCAACAGTAACCAACTTCCCTTTGTGTGGAAACACTACCACCTGAAAGACAGCCGATGCAATAGCAGACATGGCATAAGTCTAGCTTCTTCCCAAAAGAAAATTATAGTCCAAAGGTGCATCAATCACTTCCACCTCAACAGACACCACTTCCCCTGCCAGCTTAATTTCAAAAGTAGGTAGGATACCATGCAGATGGAATGACCTTCTATCGAAAGTAGTAATGAAAGTGTTTGACAGGACTAGCTCTAGGGATCCGAGATCTTTCCAACATGACAAGGACATAACGCATGTAGAAGCACCCTCATCAACAACTTCCCTTCCAATGGTATTTCCACCATGGATGACATATATTGATAAGGATACATGGTAAGGTAGGAGAATTTTAACATCATACAAGTGAAATTTTGCCATGAGACTCGATGAGTCCATGCTGCCTAAGGCTGCTAAGAGTGCATCCCGCTGGGTGGGATAGCTCTGTAGCACCTCTAAAGCTGACATTGCACAAGGGGTTTGGACCAAGTTTTCAACCACAGAGTAGTTTGAAGCAGCTCTAGCATTAGGGTTATGGAAGGTATTCTTAAATACACCTTTTGGTATCTTAGACATAGTTTCAGCAGGCTTCTCAATCGTGAGAGGGTTAGAAGTTTCACCTATAGAATTACCCTTCTTAGAAGTCTCCTTTTCATAGTTTTTATTCCCAGTCTTTAGCAAATTCAAAGATCGAACCATGTTGATATAGTTGGGGTCAGGGGCATTTGGAGTGCCCCCTGCTACATTAGAAGCTGAAGCAGAATTCTGTCCTTGGGAAAATGGATCCTTCAGGATAGTTGGTTGTTGAGCTTTTAGCAGCTTTTGGGCTTGTTCCATAACGGGACAAAGATGGGTGAGGTGATCCTCATGGTACAAATTACACAGGAATTTCACCTTTTTCTTCTCTTTCTTTCCCCCATCAGCACTATTTATTGGTTTCTACTTGTTTTGATTTCCCTCCCCTTTCTTTCCTCTCTTCTTCTTCCCACCGAGCTACTGATTTCCCTTCTGAGAGGTCTGTGCAAAAACATTTGCATTTTGGGGTGAGGGGGTAGCCTTTGCTGCCTCCACCATATAATGTTTGATAGACAACAGATGGATCTATTTGTCGAAAGATTCTACGGTGGGAGAGCTTACAGACCTAACCACACCATTGGCATGGGCTGTAGGCTTAGGTTTCTCTGCATCGTGGGTAGGCCTCGGTGCCTTAGGAATAATCTCATACAAGATCCCATATTGGGAATAAATCAAATCCAATTGCTGGGCCTTAAGGATAGCTTCTTCCTCATTCGTCACTCCTAAAGTAGATACGTCCTTAGATATGTAAGGAAATAATTATTTAAGGAACCATTATAGTAATAACTCAGGAGGAATAGTGGCTTTAATAATGCTCTTCCATCTCCTCCACTCTTGGATGTGATCTGAGATGTGGGTAGCCTTGTTCTTCCTAAAGGTAGATAACAAGTCTATTCCAAAATCGTATCAGACCGAAAGATGAAAGTGGCTAAGGAATGCATTATCCAAGTCCCAAAAACTACTGAACACAACAGAAGGCAACTCAATGTACCATTTTGCTATAGTACTCACTAAGGTTCTTTGGAACAACCTCAACCTAACTAAATCTTCATTCAGCAAATTAGAAGAACACCATAAATGAAAAGTGGTGGCATGAGCCCTAGGATCTTCACCAACTTTGCCTTCAAATTTTGGGATGTCTGATGGAAATTTGGTGGGGACAGGTGGCCTCACTGGGTCATTCATTAATTTAGACAAATCTAGAAAGTTTAACATTGCCAGGAACAGAATCTTAGGTCGAACCGGGGCACTAAAAGTGCCATTGTGGGGATTAGAGGGACTTTCCCCCAAGAGTCCCATAAGTGAAGGTGGGGTTGTGCCTCCAGTTGCGAAGTGGATGGATTACTTTGAAATGGATTCCATCCGTAAGCCACAGGATTATGGGTGGGAGGTGTATTATAAGAGGTCCTGGCCACCCCAGTCGAAACTGGGGTTTGAAAAATAGGAGCAGGTCTCCCTCCGCTAAACAACGAAAAGGGAGAGCTCGTGAATGGGCCCGAGATCAGGGTTTGAAAACCTTTCCCATAAGGGTTATTGTTTCTAAACTGCACTCCTACATAAGAAGGTGATGGGCCTACGTATGGACTGGATGTGGGAATATGCCTCCCATTCCAAGGAAATCCTTGGAAAAAAGCCGAGGATCCTATCAGACCACTCTTGGTAGTGTGTGTGAAGGAGGAAGGAATAGCAGGTACACTAGGAATCCCAGTAACCATGCCACTGGAAGCACTTTCTAGGCTTATGGGAACCAGTGGTTGAACCACTCGGCTCGCTGGAGTTAAGGGCATAGTAGGTATGCTAGATATAGGGGCACTTACAAGGGGAGGTAGTACCCCTTTAGCCAAAATGGCTGAGGTGAAAACAAAAGAAATTTCTCCCGCAGTAGATATTATCCTGCCCACAAGGACACCTAACACAGGTGAATCAAAAGGCTGAACTTGGACGATCACAGGATCATTTAAGTTAGTCAAGGGTGTATTAAAATTTCTTGCAAACTCATTAGCTTGCAAGTATTCTATCTCAACTATATTAAAATCAAAACGGTTTTCCCTAAGTTATGGTTCACCCGAAACTTCACTTACTCCTATTGGTTCAAATGAACCGTCTGTGTCCAATCTCTGCCTTTGAGGTGGAGGTGGAGGTTCCAATGTGATGAGAGGAGGAAGGTTTTGCAACCTTCATGACCTTCTAATAGGTTGGTCCTCCATGATTGTAAATTTGACAATTCAAACCCTAAGGTTAGCTAAACACAGAAAAACCACAGAGTAATCACTACGAAAATTCCTAAAGTCTCAACAGTCAGCAAGTGTAAAAGATATGCTTTCCCAAAGAAAGCTGAAGAACAGTTACTTGGCATCCTTGAAGAGGTTCTTAGTCACAAGCGGAGGAATCACCCACTACCCTCCTACACTTTCAACAAGGGTTACCTACCAAGCCCATCCAAGGTGAACTAGAAATAACCTTCTGGTTTACCTAGGTATGAACCCTATATGTCAAGAGACTAGAGGCTACCTTAACTATACCAACAATTTGGGGGGATAGTCGCAAGCCTGACTCATATGCATGGGAAGGGTAGCTGAGCCCAAAAATTTCTCTAGGATAGAATCCCCGGATGCGTAAAATTCCTAATTTATGTTTCGACAAGGAATCAAAGGGTTATCTCCTCAGTCCAATGCCTCCATGGGGCCTCATGCTTGACTCCTGTTTAAGAGGAGTTTCCCAAATACTATCGATAAAGAGAAGGGTTTACCTATCAATTAGTCCACTACGTCTAAATTTTAATACTTATGGGAAGTTTACACTTCCTATCCCACAATTCTATCCTAATCTAGTAGGTGTATGGCCCTAAAAAATAAAAATTACTAATAGATTTTAATTATTGCGTTCATTTTAAGGGCTGTTTTTTACTCAAAAGGCAAGTGGAGTGAAAGACTATGATGTTTTTGACTCGATAAGAAATATAAAAAGCAAAGGTGTATACTTCCAAAGCAAAATATCACTAAAAAAACAAGCTTCTTTTCTTTTTGTAAATGTAAATTGATGAAAATGCAACGATAAAGAGAACAGTAAGACTATATTTTTGTAGTTTTTTTTTGAGATTATATTTTAAAAACTGAAAATAAAACTACTCTATGAAAAATCAAATGCAAAATATTCTAAATGTTTTCTTTTCAGTTTTTAAAATGCTCAAAGACTACTATGCACCTAAATGCACAAAACTTGAGTATGCTTGAATTAAACTAACTGTATAAAGTAAGAAAAGTGAAGTAAACAGATTAATAAAACCAAAGATCAACCACCTAAGGAATACTTGGAACCCTAGCTTGGGTGGACACAATGAAACAAAATCACTGAGATCAAACAAAGGCAAGTGACGAACCAAAACTATCCAAAAATAGAATGGGATATACAGTGTCTAGAACCCTGATCACTGATTCAAACAACTAACACTTGAACTTATAACCCAAACAGAAAAATCCACTTCAAGTTGCTAACAGAAAACAATCCAAACAATAAGAACTCAATGGCTTTACAAGAAAGCACAGGGTGTGGCTAACAAAGTCATCAAACTCATAGTGCAATGCTTATAAGGAAGATCAACCAGCAAACAAACTTTAAAGAGGGACAGGGACAAACAAACCCTAGCCCAAAAATTTCAATGCTCAAGCTTGTACATGACTGTGTATAAGGGAAACCTGTGTACTGTATGCGACTGTCCTAGAGAGCAACCCGCATATGTAGGCCTCTATACGCGACTGTATGTGCAAGAGAAACCTACGTACATGTGAAAATTTTTCAAGGTCTTCAAACACCACTCTAAGCATGAACCAAGACAAGACACCACACATAGAATCAAGAAAAAGACTGGGCAACGGTCAACATAAATAACCCGCAGCAGTATGGGCTCCCCAACGGAGTCACTAGTTCTGTTGTTCAGGAATTAACACCCTTATAACCTAGGTTCTGGGGTTACCAACGTACTTCTAAAACTTGTAGACAATCAGCTTTAAATTACAGAAAAGGAATAGGAAGAAATGTTGAACTCACCCTATTAACGATGGTTGATCCAAGCTTTCTCTTCTCCTTCTTTGCTTCTCTCCAAAGCTTTCAAGGATGCACCTCCTTCACCTACAAAGAGCAAATTATCCAAGTACAATTTTATACATGTATATATGACAAGTTAGATGAAAAATATATCTAGTGCTTAATAAAAAATATTCATCAAACATGATACATGAAAGAGACTCAACACAAAGTTGGAAGAAGAATTCTCTTTATTAACAATAGTGAATGAGATAAGTGTACAACCCAACCTCTCAGACAAGGACTCCTCTGCAACCAAAGGATTTTGAGTTCTGCTGCTCCAAAGAATTCTGAAGATATACCACTAGCATAACTTTGCTCTCCAATTATGATTGATTAAATCCCTCCCTAAGGCCTCTATTTATACTCTGGGAAATAGGGCAGTTTCGAAGGTTGAGGAGGTTGAGACAGTTGAGATAGTTAATTATTAGAGTTCAACAAATCTCCATTAATCGTGTTTTATTATTTTTAATGTCGAATGGATGTGTACGCAACTATTGATATTGGAAACTCATGTATGACACACGAGTTGCTATAAGGGAAACCCGCATACAGATATGTACGTGGTTGCAATGAAGATACTCATGTATAGTACGTGGGATGCTATGGAGATAGTCGCGTATGTATGCGAGTTGCTGTGGAGATAGTTGCATATGGAAATCAACTTATAGAAAGGTAAAATGGCAAGCTGGTTGGATAGTGAATGCATCTCATGTCATGCCCATCTATAGTGTTTAGGAAACCTTCAATCCATAAGTGTTCTTTTGTATACCAACATATGAAGTGTCGGCACTCAGATGGAGAAGTGTCATTTGGGTTGATAACAAACCTCTTTGCTGACATATTGGATTAGTGCATAATCTCAATGTTGTCCTTGTAGAGATGGAAGGCATCTAGAAAGTTTCTGTGAGATATGGATGAATGTTGTATTGGCTCAAATAGTTGCATGATCATATATTTATGCATAAGAATTTGCCATTATGAATATGCCTTATGAAATGTTTCTAACCATACAAATGCATTTGACTTGTAGGAAAGATTGCGTACATAGTAACCTACAAGAAAAGAAGGATGAGACTTGTTTCGAAGAACAAGTGACAACAGATAAAAAAGAATATGATGATACTTTCAAATAATTCAAAAGGCCTCAGAAACAGTGCAGTTATGTGACACTGTTGAGAGACATCATTGATGCAGAACCTTCCAGCTATGAAGAAGTAGCCAAGAAGAAAGGGAAGGAGAGTACTAGGTCAAGAAGAATGATGTCTAGGATGCAGTATCGATATCTGAAGGGAAGTTTGTAGTTCCATCATGCAGTATATGGAAACATTGTGCGATACAAGGAATGATTTGTAGTGCAAGGCTTCTCATGGAAAGAAGGCATAGACTACGAAGAGACATTTGCAGCCACCAAAAGTTAAGGCACATGATAGGCAGACTCATGTGTGCAAATTAAAGAAGGCCTTGTATGAAGACACCCATGGGATAACACATACATGAGGAGCTTGAAGATCACCTAGACTGATGAAGATCTTAACTTTTTATACAAGGTTGAAGATGAAAGTCTATAGAGGATGACAAGCTCATAGATGGGTGTGAGAAGAACTTTTAAAAAGGTTGAAGATAGAGGATATTGGTTTCCAGTGACCTTAGATGGATGCATAGAATATTAGTAGTGGAGGAAGCTACTTGTCACTCCGGTACAGAATGTTTTAGTGCATAGAGTAAGAAAGACAGAGGGGGAATGATGCTCTGCTTCAGAGGGAGTGATTGCAAAAGATCCTGAGGTTTGACATGGTACGATAGGATGGATAGCTTACTGATGGCTCTAGGCTTTACTGAGAGTAAAGCAGATTCCAACCTTTTCTTCAAAGTTGAAGGTGGAAGACCAATGATGGTCATGTTATATGTCGATGACTTGTTCTTGACAAAAAAAGAGGAACTCATTAAAGTTGCAAGAAGGATACTTGCTGTTGAGTTCGAGATGAAGGACTTGGATATGATGCACTACTTTCTAAGCATGGAGTTGTGGCAGAATCTCCTTGGGATAAGGGAAGTATGCAGTAGAGATCGTGAAGAGGTTCAAGATGATGGAATGCAAGGCCATGAACACACCTATGGAATTGAACCTAAAGCTATTAAATGATGCTTCATCATATTCAATTGATGCTACGATGTATCATCAGATGATTGGGTCCTTGATGTACCTGACGAATACAAGACCAAATATTTGCTTTGTTGTGAACACAATGAGCCAGTTCCTAACAAATATTAGACATGTTCATTGAATACTACAAAGCATATTCTAAGGTACCTAAAGGGTACAGTTGATTATGGGCTCAAGTATGAGGTGAATCAGAAGATTAACCTGGAAAATTATATTCATTCATATTTAGCAGGTAGTTCCATCAATAGAAAGAGTGCTTTAGGGTGCTACTTCAGTATGGGACCAGGTATGATCTCTTGGTTTAGTAGGAAACAGTCTTGCATGGCACTGATTACAGATGAAGCAGAGTATGTCATAGCTTGTTCAGATAGTTGTGAGGTAGTATGGTTGAGGAAGCTACTATCTGATTTGTTTGATCTCCAGTTGGATGCTACTTGTATATATTGCGACAACTACAGTTGTGTGAATTTGTCTAAGAACCTCGTGTTCCATGACAAGTCGAACCATATCGAGATAAAATATCACTATATCAGGGATATGGTGTAGAGAGGAGTAGTGAAGATCTAGTATGTTGTAACAGACGAACATATAGCTGATGTATTGACTAAGCCATTGGCCAGAGTGAATTTTGAGTACTTGAGGGAGAAGCTTGGTGTTCTCTAGATCAAGGTTCCCTCCAAAAGGAAGTGATGATTTCGTGAGCCCTTTTGACATGAAGAGAGGATTGGTTCCTTCCATCGTCAAGTATGAGTGTTGTAGCCATTCTGACATGGTGAGAGGATTGGTTCCTTCCATGATAAGATATAAGTGCAGAGATGCTCTAATATGATTATGGGTTGTGTTATCACATGATTAGTGCAAGGCCATTCTAATGTGATTGAGGGATGTGTTCCCACATGATCAGATATAAGTGTAGAGCCTTTCCCCGCATGATAGATGTTGTGTCCTATCATGCCAATGGATGTAAGTGTAGAGCCTTTCTTTGGATGGTAGATGGTGTGTTCTGCCATGCCAGTAGATATAAGTGCTGATCCCTTCCTTGTATAGTAGATGGTGTGTCCTGCTATTCTAGAGGATATAAGTGTTGTGCCTTTCTATGGATAGTAGATGGTGTGTTCTACTATGCCAGTAGATGTAAGTACTGAGCCTTTCCATGGATGATAGATGGTGTGTCCTATCATGCCAGTAGATGTGAGTGTTGGGCCTTTCTGACATATATGACTGTATTGGATCCTCTCATAGTGATATGTGAGTGTTGGGCGTGCCTTTTTGACATGGTGTTAGATGTATTCCTCTGATGCTTAGATGTAAGTGTTGGGTAGGCCATTCTGACTTAGGGTCAGATATAGGCACTGAAGAAGACTTACATGGAGGCTAGGCCTACAACCAACATGAAAAAGGGCTGTCTCTGTAGAACTTCCTATGATGAGAAGAATCGAGATATAACACCAGTGATGATGCCCAGTGATGATCCAGATCCAGTGATGATGCAGATATAATAATGAAGATAACTTGAAGATGAAGATGACTTGAATATGAAGATGAATTGAAGATGAATATGACAAGAAATCGATGATGATCTAGTGGATACAGAGAAGAATACCTGTGCTAATAAATTATGTCGAGAGAATACCTTCCTAGCTAAGAGGGAATGTTGATGTATTTTTAACTTCAGAATGTATTCACTTGTATATTTTTTGTATTGTACCCTGATGTTTATTCTAGGAAGTATCTGTAATGTAATTGACTCATGTCATACCTTGATGTTCCTATCGTAGAATCAATAATGTAAACAAGTCATGTAAAGTCATAGAGGGTAACCCTCCTTATTGTTCAAGGGTAAAGTCCCCATAGTTGTGGGGCACTAGGGTTATTAGAATATCCTAGAGAAGTCATCCCTAGGTGAGTTAATGTAAGTCGGGTCATTAGTACCCCAGTTGTGGTTACTCGAGCCTACATAACTGGCTTAAATGTTAAGTGAATGAAAGAATATAAATAGAGAGTGAGACTCTCTATTTATTACACACTCACTCACTCACTGGGGCACATGAGGAAGAGAGAAGAAGCTAGGATCAGAGAAAGAGACAACTGCTGTCAGAGATCATCTTTATGTTTTCGAGTTTTACTTTTGCTATTGGTGCTCATTCTATCTCTGAGGAAGTCGTGGGGTTTTCTCCTTTATGGTTTCTCCAATGAAAATTCTTTGTGTCTCTTGTCTCTTGTGATTATTGTTGTGCATGTTATTCTCTCAAATAAGGTCCTAAAGATCATATTGCTTAAATGATAAAAATCTAACAAATGGTGTGGAATTTGTATAATGGCAGAAAATGCCATTGCGGAGTGTGTGAATAATCTCAAGAGAAAGGTGAATTTCCAAAATATCTATAAATCACAAATCATGAAACAAAATAATCAAATAGGTTGATACTATAGATAGAACGACCAATGAAATAATGTTATAACCAATAAGGAGGATACAATGGTTATTGCAGATGCAATAATATGTTGTTGAAGACTTCAAGTGAGTCTAATTACTAGAAGGTTCTCTCACATTCACTTTGTTAGAGGTTTTGAAGTCAACATTTTGGAACAATGATATATATTCCACCATCAGGACATATGAAAGTTTCGAATAATGAAATATCAAAGGATATTGGATAGATGCAAAGAGGCCAAAAATTGAGCTCTTCATCATCATTCTCTCTTTCATTGTTAAAATATATCTTTTGTCATGATGATGGTCCACATATTACTAGACTGAAAGGTCAAATTCTAAACCTCTTACACAATGAATCTGAATCTCCTTCTAATGATATAAAATAAAGGAAACCACTCTTTTAGTCAAGAAAACCTCGTTTCTATATATATTTTAGTGAAGAACACTTTGGTCCCAAATTTCCATAACAAAGTCATAACAAACCTTAGTTTGGTACAAAATTTGGGTTTGGGGAGCATAGTCTAGAAGAATGACCCATCATGCTAGAGAATCTTAATACTAAAATTAATATTAATCTCTTTTCTAGTGTTCCTAAGCTTTAATTTTGAAATCATAAAAGTTTGAAAATCATTACAAGGAAAACCATTAGAATTGGAGATGAAAAAACTCAAATTACCAAGATTGAAAGTAAGGAAGATAAATATCAAAATCTACTCAATCATGAACAAATATTTAATAATGATAATTGTTTTCAAAGAAATAGTATATGTAGAGGATAATGCAGAATCTATGAACAAAATGCTCAATGAATTGTTGCAAATCCTCACAAAAGAAGAAGTAATTGCAAGACTTATTAATCTAATGTAAATCATAAGGAATAATATAAGTAATGAATTTTTTTCCAAGAATCTATGTCATCTTAATTAAAAAGAAAAAAATGCACATCAAGCAAGTAATTGACTTGGAAGTTGAGGGATATTTCATCTCGTAAGTTGTACTCGAATTTGGTTCACAACCTAACATAATGACTAGATTGAATTGGGAGATACCAGGTTGACCTCAATTTTTCGAGTAAAAAACTTACCTTGAGATCACCCACCATGGTCTAATAAAACCTATTGGAGTCTAGAAAAATGTTAACATTATAATCATGGGGATACACAAACTAATCGACTTCGAAATAATCGACCTGAAAGAAAGATATAAATAATTCCCTACATTACTTGGCCCATGTGGAGGAAAATTGAAAGAATCAATATTAGTCAAAAAAGATATAATACAATTGAAAGGTGATGGAAAAATGTTTATTGTACCAAGTTATGAAAAAAAAAGATTGAATTGAACCAAATGAATATTGAGATGTTCACTTAAGATCACCCATGGTAGTTGAAAAAATTTATGATTATAAAATCTACGAGTAGTAGATAGAAAATTATGAATCCCATGCAAGAGAATACTAGATATTCGAAGTAATTAGGTGTCTATAAATACATAAATGGTTCACAATATCTGTAATTTGAGAAATATTTGAAAAGAAAACTAGAGAATATACAAATATTGTGGCGATAAAAAATTAACTAACTAATCTACTTTTCCTTTAGTATGAGGAATCTGAGGCACCATCAGGAGCATGTTGATTAAGTTTTGAAAAATGTTAGTTATCATGGATGACTATACATCTTAGTTGATACTTTCATTGTTCATGCAACTATATGGTGCGACACCTATTGGTCATCTATACAGGCTTGGACGATTGCTTCAACTCATTTCATCAAATTCTTTGCATAAAGAAGTTAACATATCTAACATAAATTCCAAAATTTGTTCAAGTCCTAGACCCAATCGTGCACATTGAAAATTTTGAGAAACAATGGAAGAGACTTGGTAATTGGGATGAGATAGTATAGGAACATATGTTCCAAATTACTCTAGCTTACCTTGCTAAAAAATGTTGTAAAATGGAAGAATCAAGGGGAGAATATTTCAATTGCTTATCTCTTAAGGAAAAAATTATCAATTATTTCTCATTCTCCCATATAGAAGAATTCCTTCAAGAAGTAGTACAATAATTACAACAATTCATTAAAACCAATAGAATGGTCAATGGGGGAAATTCAACAATTATCCAACACAATCTGGATTGTAATATAATAAAAACTACTCAGAAATAGTCATCTCACTTGCTAACTCAAATTGACATCAAGAATGAAGAAACTCATGGAAAAATATTATGATGGAAAAAGAATCATCCCTGTATAATCCATCCGGTGAAAATCTTCTTGAAAAATTCTACTAAAGACAAAGAAGATGTTCATGAGTGGAAATATTTTACCTTGTCCTTCTTAGCATTCAAGGAAGCAGAGTGACCAATTGATGAATTAAAAGCACCATAATGGATGGATGCATAAATAAAATTGAAATAAGTCGACTGTCTACTAACGAAGGACCAAAAATGGAAAAAATAGGTGACTATTGGTTAGAGAAATACTTTGCAAAAATAAAAAAACCTAATTGAAGAGTATTAATATCTCTTTTCTCGAGATTACAGATATTTCAAAGGATTTCTCCAAGAAATTTTAGAGATGAAAATTGAAATTATTCCCAATGCCAAAGGTGTTAAGAAAAAACCATACAAACTAGCTCATAAGTATAAGAACATAACTAAGAAAGAAATTGAGAATATCCTAAATGTTGAAATAATTTATGCTATTGATTACTTGGGGTGGACAAGCCCTATGGTAATTCAACTAAAGAAACATGATTTCAATATACTACATGTATGCATTGACTTCATAGGTATGAGTAGAGTAACCCTCATAGGCACGTTCGCGATGCCTATCACTCACTAAATTATTATTGAATTCATTGATCATGAATGTTATTCCTTCACATATGAATTCTCTAGTTATAGTGAGGATCCTATAGAAAATGAATATCAACACAAAACTGCATTTTTCTATGAATTTGGATAATTTTCATACAAGTCCATACTTTTTGGACTAAAGAATGCACCAACTAGTTTTTCAAAGATTGTTATAAAATATTTCGAGGGGTTTTTGTAAAAAAAAAAGGATATTTATTTTGATGACTACATTTATAGTCTTCGAAAATACCACGCGTAGTGAACCGATTCTATAAAGATGCCGACAAATCCGATTGTTTCTAAATATAAATAAATACATTTTTTCCAATCCCATAGTAATATTTTCGGTACATGTCGTCTTTAAAAAAAGGCATAAAAGTTTATCTAGCAAAAATGAAAGTAATACTTGATTTGAAACATCCTATGAATCCTAAGAAATTAGGAATTTTCTAGGACATACAAGATATTATATACATTTTATTAGACATGTTTCTGATATGACTTTTCCTTTAGAGTAATTACTTGTATTAAATGTCGAATTCATATGGACTCTAGAGTGTGTAGAGTGTTTTGATCTTCTCAAATAAATACTTAGATTCCTAGACTAGTTAAAGAAGTTCCATGTTCATATAAAACGTATGGTATTGTAATTGGAGCAATACTCACCATCCTGGAGATGATAGATTCGATTACCCTAATTCCCATGTCAATTGAAAATTAGTTCAAGAATAAAGGAATTACTCAACAACTATACAAAAAGGTTTGGGTATGATCTTTGTACTACATAAACATTGACATTTCTTATTAGCTAATCCATTCATATTCTTCATAGATAATCAAGCATTTAAGTAATTGGTTAACAAACCGCTACATCATGGTCGGATATGTCATGGTTCCTCTTATTCCAAGATTTTGAATTTGAAATATTAGTCCAACTAGGTAAGTCAAATGTGGGACCTTATCACCTATCCCACATAGAAAACGGTAAAGAATTAGTTGGAATAGATGATAAACTACTTGATGCTCACATTTTTAGAGTCAAATTTATGCTAAGTGAGTTGGCACAAATTGTGGAATTTTTACAAGAAGGACAATCCTCAATAGGGACCTCAAACAAAAAGAGGAAAACCCTAGCAAGGAAAGAAACATTGTATACATTAATGAATAGTTATTCGTACCCAATTTTTCATCAATAATTGTGCATTGAACCATAATATAGTTAGAAGTAGTTGCGCACTAGTAGAACATTGCACACTACCAAAATTCCTACAGAAGTGCACACCACCAAAAGTCCTATAGTTTTGGGTAAACTTATCCTATAAAAGGCCTATTTTGTAAAGGGATAGGTTGGTTGACGAAGATAGGGTCAAGTTTTTTATTTTATTGTTTTTGTTGAGTTATGTGATGTAGTTTTGTGTTGTGTATGTTATGATATTTTCTCATTCTATATTGTATCGACAAAGGATCAATAAGCTATTGATATGAGTCTGTAGTAATGGCAGTGTATCTAGTTTTGTTAGTAATATAATATAGTTGTTGTCTCACATTAACCTTGCATAGTTTCTTGATGAATGAATGTATGTTGAAATCTTATTAGTTTAAATATTGATATTAGCTTGTTAATGGTTAAACAAACTGGATTAGTAAGAAATGAATACAATGCTGAATAAAGATAATCCATCCTTCCCTATGCATCCCTGATTCAGGTCTCTATGTAATTTCATGTGCACATATTGGATGAGACATTAGTCTTCTTGTAGAGTATTAAAAATTTTGGTACCTATTGGGTTTTGTTAGACACCTATGCCAAACCTTGGGTCCGACTAACAGAACCAGCCAATGATGGTTTTGTTTTTGGGACTTGATGGGGATTATGAAGGGGGGATGACATACTGAGGTGAAATCACACCAAATATGAGATCAAACTTTGTATGTAAATAACGGAGGACACGTTTATGTAGAAGGAGCTAAGAGGACTCTAGGTATTTACCCAACAGTGGAAAGAAAGGTATAATTATTCTAATTTTTATGAAATTTTATTATGTGAGCTTCCTACTTTTCTTTATCAATGGACTAAGAGAGAGAATTAGATAAATAGTACTTGGGACACACCTTCAATAGTAGTATGGACTAAGATAAAGATAGAAGAGATGAGATATCTGCATAATACGTAGTCTAGAGTTGTTTATTTTTTGTTTTAGCATGTGAAAGAAGGGTATATTATATTTTTTTTTATCGGATGCAATGAATCATATATCCATGTAGAAGAACTATTTGAATAATCACCAAGAGAAACATTCATGGAACATATTCCCTTATGGGTGAGGATGTTTTTTGTTGAGAAGTAAATAATGACAATGAACCTCAATATTATGGAAGCGTAAGCCTTGCAATATGGGGAAGGGATATGAAGAAGTGAGAGACTAACTTAGGTGAAGAAATGGATCTAGAAGAGTAATGGCTCTATATGGAGAAAAATTATGAATTAAGGGATTAGATAAAGAAAGAAGTGATCAGTTAGAAAGAAACATAAAAAGAAACGTATGGGGAAATATAATGTAGATTTGAGAGGAAAGAATAATTCCAAATATGGGACTACACGATGAGAGTGTGTACAAGGTTCCTTTGTTAGAGAAGGGTGCACAAAGTCTAGGAAATAAAACTGCTCAGAAGATGAGAGACATCCCAAGAGGTGTGGAATGGAAGAAAGTGAGATATCTAATGAGAATAGTGATATCACACCCTTGAAGTAGAGAGAAGGAAAGAATCAAGAAGATGCAGAAGAAGATGAAGTGAAAAATAATGGAGGCACCTGCATGATTGTAAAAGATTCCATATGATTAGATTTGAGAACCCTTAGATTCATAATTGTGAGAAGAAACACACCAATAAATAACCCATGCTTCGTCCCAAACCTATAGTGCCATTTGTCTAATAGAGAATACCAGTTAGTATTTTAGTTTTCATGGGAAGAAATTCTTGAAGAAGTAGCTAGAGGGATTTAACCTATCTTTACCCAAATAACTAGGGTTCAATAAGTAGCAGTAACCCACCAGTTTTAAATACAAGAAGTAGTTTTCCTATATCTAAAAGGATGGATATTACATCATATTTGACACTGAGATTTCCTATGTTTAATGGGACAAGGAATCATGATGCATAGAAACACTGGTTCATTTTTGAGCTGCTATGGTATTTGAATAGCATCACAAACTATGTTTCCAAGATCACGTAGCTAGAGACAACATTCAAAGACAGATCTCTAACTTAGTATATGAAGTGTAATAAGTTACTATCAAAGTAGGCCAAAACAAACCATTAAAAATGACCAGAATGGATCTTATGAAGGAATTTCATAATTTTGTGTCTAAATATTAGTGCATCACTAAGATGAAGGAGATTAAGTAGAGAATTGGAGAGTCCATTTGGGACTATGAACAACGATTCAATATTTTGTTGGACTAGTTGAGATTTCAAATCCTACATGTGTAGAAAAATGAATGGTTAATTAATTATTGGTATACTATGACATATAATAGTTATAACACAATAAAAGGTGGGTACTTTGGAAAGTAATCCAAAGTTGTAGATCAATTACAATCACAAAATTACTAGTCAAACATGCAAAATTCTACAAAAAGGAGATTGAATATGGAGAATAACACAATACTGTATTGAATAAGTGTACATCAACCAACCTCATCAAGTAATAGGGTTTCCAAATATATAACTACATCAGATATTAGAAATCATAAGGATGTCATTCGAATTGGACAAAAAGCAGGCTTACTAAACTAGTCAAAATTCCCCAAAGGTGCATAAATCACTTTGCTAATATGTGAATATGCTCATGAAGTTTCCGAGTGAGATGTACCAGATGATAAGTGATGGAAAGAGATCATATCCATGCATTTGGATGGAGAAAAATAAGGAGGATGGTTAAGGAAAAAAAAGGATAGTTACTCCTAGACTAGCTTTTCCCTTTTGCCTTAAAACTACTAAAAGCAAGGCGAATTTCAGAAAAAATAGAAATGTGCTTTTGATATTATGGAACTACTATATTGTTGTCAAAATTAGTCCTAGTATGTTTATAAATTTCTCCTTAATCCATTTTTAGCATTTGTTGACTTCTAGGTGCAAGTGGATGCCAACTAGCATAGTAAGGAATCTAGGAATAAGACAAAAATGATTAATTAATGTAACTATGGGTTTTGTTATTCTAGTGACCCCCCTTAAGTGTGAATTTATGTAGAATATTAGAAAAATATAGGGCCTAGAAACAAGGCTTAGTCACCCTTTACATACTACTTTTCCATACAACCAAGGAAAGAGGAAAAAACCCAAGGGGAAAATCCTCCCTTAAACATGGACACAAATACAAATTTTGGAAATATTGTTATCAATCAATATTCACCACATGATTAGTGATCCCTAGTAGTGATTTGATATTGCTGAAGGTCTTCTCACAAAACACCTTGGTGAATATGTCTTCTACTTGCTCTAAAGATGTGGAGTAGAGTAGAGCAATGGTACCATCATCCATAAGCTCCCTAATATAGTGCATATGGATCTCAATGTGTTTGGTTTGTTGTCTTTGAAATGGATCAATGGATATTTGAATGGTACTTTAACTGTCACAATAGATGAAAGTGGAAGTATCTGATTCAATACCATATTCTCCAAGTATTCCCTACAACCACAAACATTTAGTAGATGCATTCACAACTCCTCTATACTTTGTCTCTATAGGTGAGAGTTTTAGGGCACTATGTTTCTTACTTGACCAACTGATTGGTCCATCTGCAATCATGACCACAAATCCTAAAGTAGACTTTCAATCTGTGTTGTCACCTTCCCAATCACTGTCAGTAAATCCAACTAGCTTTAAGTCATATTTTGCTGCATAAAAAATCCCATGAGTTATTGTTCCTTGAACAAAGATCAAAATTCTTTTAGCTACTTTCCAATGTATTTGAGGAGGTTGATCAATGTGTATGGAAGCCACACTAACAACATAAGATATTTCAAGTTGAGTGTTACAGAGAGAAACTTCCTATGGCTTTGGGTGTACCACAACAAACTGAATGACACCAGAAATCAATCCATTCCAATATGCAAGAGAAATAAAGACATATAACACTAAGGGATATGAAGCGTATCTTATTCCAAACGGTTAATGAAGATCCCCATTGAGATTTTCTAACATGCTTATATTCACAATTCACTCTCAACAACAACAAAGAATACAACAATGCAATATATCAAAGTAGTAGGCCTACTCTAACATATATAAACAATCATGTATGAGAAAATAAATACATCCATGGATACAATATTAATATTTATGCACATGTATTGGATAGGCAATGGATATTTCTATTATTAAAACAGAAATACAATAGTGACAACCTCTCCCGGCGCTTATTCAAACCAGAGAAACCTAGTCCTCCACCTAGGCCTCCACCACTTCAATCCTCCATCACAATGGAAATCTTACAAAGCAAATGAAACTTGGGAAGAGTAGCACTGTGTGCTCCAAAGGGACAAAGGGATGCAAACTCAAGCATAAACAAGTGAGGCAATAGTGAACTATAGTTTCCTTGCTCTCCAATTTCTCCTCCTTCAATGTATCCAAGAGGCTCAATATATAGCCCTTTAAATAGGCAGTAGAGTGTCGATTCCGAGTGTTCTCAAGGAATATGGAAGGCCAAGAGTCAAGTTATTCGGTACTCTATGAGGAAAACTCCAAATTTTTTTGGCTTTATGCACATTTCTTGATGTACCTAGGTTTAGGCTCAAAAGTTGTGTGTACACATGGGTATTGCTTTAAAAGTCGCGTATACACATATACATGTGTTTTTTGGGGACTTTCTTGGAATTTCAAAGTATAATATGAGAAAAGGGGGTCCAAGGAGTCTATAGAGGGATAGGGAAGTCCATAAATATGTGATCTACCAAGTGTGGTAAAATCTGCTATAACAGATGCCCCCTAATGTGTGAGGTCAGAGGGGTAACATGATGGACGAAATAAATTATATCCATCCCAGAAGTGGAGTAATGAAGACCCAGTTGGAAGAACCAACCATTCATTAGTACAATATAATGATCAATCTATGCATATGACTGCAAATATACATATAGTAGTCCCAGATAGTGAACTGCTTATTTGTCTGGTGGGAGAACTTTGTTGGAGAAGATAGTGAATTGCTTATTGAGGCCACACATGATATTGTCAACTGATTGCTCCTTCTCCACTAAAACTCATGCAATGCTGCTGCTGATGCTTTGATAGCCTTTTCCTATGCAAATGCATCATACTCCTTCAGAACTTTGAGCTGGCTGTCCACAGCAATACTCAACTCCAAGGCCTCATTGACAAGGGGCTGCATAGAATTTTCCAGTAGTGTTGCTTTCATTCTGTACGACTCAATTTCCTGCTGGAGTTCCTTGCTTTGCTTTACCTTGAGCATTTTCTGCATAGGAGGCAGGGTCTTAATTTCCACTTTCACTACATCCAACTCTGCCTGTCATTGCTTGATGGTTTCCTGCAGCTTTTCTACTTCTGGATTTTCCTACAGTGTTGTCCAGGCGTCGACACTTTCCTCTAGCAGCTTGGTTGTGCTGCCTACAAGATCAGAGATCTTCGTTACTGAATCCTGAATGTCTCTGCGACACTGCTCCTTGACCTCTAGTGGGCTCTCTGGGATGATGCGTAGTTGAAGCTCCGCAATTTGAGCCTCGTGTTTTGCTTTGAGCTTCTCTATTTCACTGCGAGTCTGCTGTGCGTAGTATTTCAACTTGGCAATTCTTTGCTCCGGCTCTTCCTTAGCCTGTATGTCGAAGTCAGGAATACTTCGACATGACTCATCCAATACTCGTGCCAATGTGACTTGCTTATGTTCTGCATCACTCATCCTCTGCTCTACTTCCCTCAACTGCGCTTCGAGGCTCTCACTCCGCTTCATGGTATTTTCCAATTGTATCTGTGAGTAGTTGTCCCATGCTTGGATCTCCTTCATGATTGCTAATTGGCAGAGATGCAACTCCGTCATGGAAATCTTGGTGTAATATATTCCAACTATCATGCTCATCTCCGAGCGAGACGCTGCGTCAGTTATTATGAGGGCTGCGCTTGACACTTGTCCCCTGTTTTCTCTAACTGGCCATTGTCTTCTATCTGGATGCGCACTTACTGGGGTGCTGTTTGCTGCAGCACCAGTTGCTGATTTTTTTTCTAACTCCTTTAGCTCTGAAATTCCTCGAGCTACGCCGACGAGTGCATCAAGGTGCGTAGCTGCAAACTCTGACAATTTCTTGGTGAGAACTTTTGTGGACTTCATCAGAGCCTGATCAAGCTCCTTAGTTGTCAGGCCGGGTTCTTCATCGATATTCTTGTTTTTGGACACCTTCATTTTCTTTCGAGACTGAGGTTTGGTCACTTCCTCTGATTCTGGCGACTTGTGCTTATCTGGCCGATTACGGTCTGAGACTGTTTTGATCGAATCCTCTTCTTCTTCTTCATCTTCATCATCTCCACCCTGGTCTCCTTCACTTTGCTACAACTCACTCTGTTCTTCACTTTCCTCGAGTGGGTCATTCTGCTGTGTCTGACTAGGGCCAGTGCCCACATTGGTGACTGGAGGGATTGGAATGTTGGGCTTTGTCCATGCGTCCTTCAACCATTCAGCCGGCCACTACTGAACTACCGTGAGGATGTCTTCTTTGGTCACCATGTATGGCAAATTCTAGCATGCCTTTTTCTTATTTGCGTGGGCCTAGATGAAGACATTGTGCATGTCGGCCCTGAATTTGGCCACTCCATCGTATTGAGAGAAAAGCTCATTACTGAGCCACGGGGTCTTTACAATCTCATACGAGATACTCATCATATAAAAGGAAAACACATAGTTCGTCATCTACTAGGATGCTTTGTCCTGTGACACCCAGAGAGATGCGTACCTTGCTACGCCAGGCATGTTTGGAGGCACAGGAACAAACTGCTCCTTGGTAGGTTCTTTCCATCCTACTAGTGCGATAAGGACTATCAACCAAGAGTAGTGAAAAGGTCTACCTTTCTCCTACACGTCACATGCATCTTCAAGGAATTCCTTCATAATATACGCTGCCCAGTTGTAATTGTAGCCTTCGACGCAGTTCGCAGCAATACTGACAATCGGGGCAAGCACTTCATGTGGTCTACACTTTCTCATCAATTTGCAGGCTAAGAGTTCAGCTGGGAAGCAAATGTTTCGGTGCTAAATTGTCGAGGTTTGATACCCTCTCTTTCCTTTCATTAGGTCGAAGCGGTCCTTCATGCTTTGTGCCAGCTTCGTATCTTCATGTTTTGAAGGAAATTCTATCCCTGGATCAGGCCCTTCCTTTGGTAAGCATGTGATCCTATGAATAAGCTCACCATTGATAGGAATTCTTTTGTCTCCTATCCATAGGTACCCATCATGTACTAATGCCAAGAGCTGCTTGACCACTATGGTCACCTATGTGCTGCGACCAAAGTGGGGAACATCGAGCATCTTCAACAAACCAGCTTTATCTAAGCCAACAACCCACTGTTTCACTTCCAGTAATGTCGCTCCAGTCTCCGGATATTTGATGAAGTGCAAGTATGTTCCCTGTGCGAACTATGGGAACTTCCCACGATCATTCATATCATGGTCTACATTTAAATTGATTTGTTCCATTATCTTCCCTTTAGAAAATTTAGAAAGGAAAGAAGTGTACCACTCCTTGTTGTAGGTAACATCTCTTATGCTTATCTTTTCCCCAACCATTCTTTTGGGAGTAATGTAATATGCAAAAAATATTGTATTGGCATGGCCTTAGTAGCTCTATAGATGCATGCCTCATATACATGCTAAATGTGAGGTGATGGTTAAATATGAAATGAGAAACTTATTCCCCCCTACGAATTTCCTCATTGACACATGGAAACTTTGTTAAATTGTGCAACAAGTCAAGCCAATGAACAACACAAGCGGGTTCAATAATTGTTTACTTTTCCATTATCAACTTTCCAGCTCCCACACAATCTATGGCATTGTTAGTGATAACTTGGATTACGTTTTCTTCCCGAATTTCAAGAATGGATCTCTAAAATCTTGAAAATAAATTCCGAAGACTTTTTTTGATCTGTTGTGTTAGCGACCTTATAAAATAATAGCTCTTTAGCATAACAAACCAACACACTGATTTGCATCCTATGACACATATCTTACCAACCATTTGTTATAATTATACAACATGTGTGTCTTCTTGTCACCTTTTCTTTTGATCTCTTGAGAAGAATGGTACTTATTGTCTCAGAAATGAGAGGTACATATCCCTTTCCATAATTTGTGCTATTCTTACATGCATTGAAGAAGTAAGGGCTTTTGGTCACACTCAATGGATAGCGGATTTAGAAAACAAGTCAGCCACTACTATGAATTAGATAACCTAATAGTTTCTAGGGTTATGACCTCGACTCTGGTTATTGTTATCATGCATTAGTTTATCTTCTTTCTATATACGCTTTACCTATGTTTTAACGAGAGATATTTTTGGCACTCCTTATGTATGTTTCCACTGAATTTACTTTGGAATTCCATTGACCTACTTTTTTTGTTCATTCATGGGAATGAATAAAACTATCTTAGCTTTAGAGTAAATGTTTATATTCTCTCAACCAACACACACAAATGTATCTAGCTTCGAAAGTTGTGTGCAAATGTAATCCTTCGGTTAGGAAAGGACAATGCAAAAAATTTTTTTATCTGAAAAGACTGCAATTAAGTCATCTTTGGTTTTGCTTCTGAAACTAATAGGTTGCAGGTACCATAGGCATGTTTACTTTTCTTACCTTCAAAATAAAATAAAAAATTGTTGTTTCACACATAATGATATTGGAAAGGATAACTAACAGGTTACATGGTAAATCACAAATTTGGTCAATACATTATTCAAAGATTAAAGTAAACATTGAGCTGATTTTAATTTATGTACAACAAAAACAATTGAGCAATAATTAAAGACATTGTCTACTGTAATGAAGAAACCTTACGGTTCTAGATAAATGCCAATTTTATAATAACACTAGCATTTACCTGTTGTGAGAGTTGCAAGAATTTTCATGTATAAGGGAACATCCCCCACAAAATCTTTTCCGGCATAGAGATTTTTAACCTGTGCAGAAATAGTGAAAGTTTGATAGATAACCATGGCAGTATCAATGAAAAACGAAAAAGAGAAGACAGAACAATTTGAGCTTTAGACCTTGGTCAATATTAATTTAAATATACTAAACTACAAACAATACTTAAATACTCCTAAGAAATAAAATCATGAATGAAAGGACAATATAAGAGATATCTGTATTTTAAATAGAATTGACCAAAATAGGAAAGAACATATGTCAGGAAAAAAATCATGAAAATATTAGGACAATCTACCAAAGAAAAATCCAACACACAAACTTAGATCATACAGTTCAGTCCACAACACGCACTCCCTTCCTACCAATCTGTGCCTCTGCATGTGTTTGAGGCCCACAACATATATTACTTCTTGTTTCTATAAATATTTCCAAAGGGAGTTTGATGTTGTTGTCTCACTTGATTTTTCTAGCTACAAAATCTTCCAGCAATACTTGAGGAAAATGAGGAAATGGGAGTGTACCATGTAAGTCCTTGCAATCTCCAGTTGAATGTCCTGCTTCTTGTTTTATTTCTTATCCATAATTTTTTGTAATCTCATACTCTTTTTCAATTTTAACAAAGCCAGGTGGGGGGGGGGGGGGGTAGACCCTATTAAGTTACTGAGGAAAATTTCTTTAGTATGATGGTGTTGAATTGTTGAATTGAATAAGTTTCTTAGGAGTTTGAAATTAACCATTAATAACCATAGATGACAAAATGAAAAATGAGCACAAGTAAGCACAATGCTGACACACAATATATATATTGAAAGAATTAAACAAATAACCAGTGCATTAAAATGGAGTCATACATAATCAAATCTACTTGCATGTGCTTGGAGTGAACATTTTTCAAATGTCTCTTGGTACATTTTAAGTTAATATGAAAAATGAGTGGATTAAATTAGGTGAAATGGGACTCCTGATATACCCGAGGGGTACTTGGAGTATGTCCGAAAAATAGAATCTTCATGACTACCCGCAAGGAATGCGTGGGCTGAATGGATTCTCTGAGACTGTGTTCATAATACACCCACTAGGGTGTAACAGAGATCGGTGCCTTGAGGTCACTTTCCAAGAGTTCCTACTTCCTTTTGGTATTTTTTCACCGTTTACGGTTTGATCAAGGCGTTGGATTTTCTCCTGATGGTGATTAATTGGGGAAGGTGAAACATAATTAATCTAGTCACTCATGTTTCTTTTGATGCAGCTTGACTGATCATATGAACTATAGCCAAAATGCTGAGAATACACACCATAGTCTTTGTAATTTTTAGTAAATTTTAAATGGTGTGTTTTGATTAGAAAGAAAACCCTCCAAGAACCTATTTCGGTCCAAGTGGACCTCAATCGAGGAATCAAGGAGGGGGTTGATTTTAAAAAATATTGCTTGCAAAAATTAATGACGAAGCAAAAAAAAAAAACCATCGGTTTTCTAATTAGTCCTACCACACCTCTCTTTCCCCTTTCGGGTCAATCGGGAAGTCGTGGGGTAAGTATTAAAGTTAATTTGACTTTGTAATATGGAATATATGATAAAAGTAATCAAATTATATTATTCTATAGAAATGAAACTAATATAGAGTGAAAAAAATAAGAAAATGCAAAAACAAAAAAAAAGGATGTGAATCCCCCCAGGGGGGATGGGGAATGGGCTCGAAAGAGCCCATTCAGAAATATTTTTTATTATCAGAAGTTACAATACCAGAAAAATGATATGAGTCCTCTTGGTTCTTATACAGAATGAAATCAATACCTTACAAAGTGAAAAAATTAAAGATTACAGTAAAAAAGGGAGACCCCTAGGGGGATTCAAATCTCCCAAAAGTCACTTTCAAACAGCAGCTCCTCCTCCTTTCTGTTATACCTGCTAAAAAAAAGCAATATTATTACACTAGAATATGCCCAAAATCATTCTAACAGTACCTTTGGGTCCGCCTACTTTTAACCAAAAAAGAGCTAAGTTAGAACTAGTTAAAAAAGGTAAAAAGGAACCAAGGAAAGAAAGATTTCCTTAGGATCTTGGATTTCATTTTAGGCTTCCAATATGATGTTCACTGATTGCTGGATTTATCTTTTATAACAAAAAACATAAATCTAATACATGCAACTTATAAATTCTTTTTAAAATGCCATGCAAAAAGGACGATTTCCCTAAAGCTAGATCTAGAATTCTTATGAAACATTTTAAGAAGAAGATCTAGATTATGAGATCTATAATGCTTATGAAACTTTTTAAGAACAAGATCTAGATTATCAGCTTTGAGAAGATGGATCTATGTTAAAATTTACTTTAATATAATAGATCTAAACAATATCAAAGCTGTGAACAAAGTAACCAGGTAAAATTTTAATATTTAAGAGGATAAAGAGAAGAAGGTGAGCTTGTAGCCTTGAAGATCAATCGTGGAGCTCTTCGATGGAATGTCGAGGGACTATGCCTTTGAAAATTTTTTGACGAAAGTGAGGGAGCAAACTAGATCAGCACCCTCTCTAATCCAGGAACCTGCAACTTAATCCAAAGGCTTGCCAAAATGCTTGTGAGATTCGGTTAATGCATAAAGAGAGATATTAGAATAGCATGCATATAAACTTATAAAACATGTTAAATCTAGATCTCTAAACATGCATAAAAAGGAAAGAGACAACCAATAAACTTATTAACAAACTCCTTTCCTATCAAGATCATAATAAACTTATTATCAATCTTTTAGCACTGGATCCACAATATCAAAATAAGCAAGTTATGAACATAGATACATGTTACCTCAGTAAAACATGGCAATGCTCATCCACACATAATAACATGACACTATCTTGCCTCCAAATCTTTTCCTTGTTTTAAATGAAAAATAGCAACAGTACAATAGCAAAATCTCTTCAATCTGACTCTAACTAGCTTGGAAGAGGAAAATTGTGCTTTATTTATAACGAAAACTGGAAACCTAGCCTAGAGGGGGCGCAATTCCCAAGGAGAGAGAGACTACAGCTACATGTGGAGTCAAGCTGAGCTTGATCTGAGTATATCTGAGTCTGATCTAAGTCTGAGTAAGTGTAACTAGAAATCAGAGAGCTTATCGGACTAACACATCAACCGGTTAACTGAAACATCAACCAAATCACATCCAGATGCACCCACACATGTGGAGAAGAGAGAGAGGGAACAATTCCCAAGATTGCATGCTATGGTGCACTCCATGTTCAGCCCAGATCAACTCCTTATGTCAAGGAATGGTCAGCTCCAGTCAATCTGAAGACAATGAGACTAACTGCAATCAAATAGAAGCAAAATCCACTGATTTAGGAATTTGGATTTGCTCCATTATTTAATTAATTTATCAATTAAATAATCAATATTTGATTTTTTGGTTTTTCTGACTTGAGTGATGGGTAAACCACTCAAAACTTAGGAAAAGTGGGTTTATGAGTTTACATGGTGATCTGAGCTAAAAAATGAGCACTCCCATGACTGAAACTGATTTATGAGCCCACTTTTATTACAAAGCCAATTTTTCCAATTAGACTATTAAAAAATATCCTAAGTTTTGTGGAAAAATTAAAATTAAAAATACTTAAAAAATAAAAAAATAAAAAACCTAGGGGGACTTAGACATGTTCATATGACTTGGCCATGATTCCTAGAATGTTTAGACATTGACACATAGACTCTAATAACCACAATAGGCCTAAATTCCAAGCTGACCACACCAACTTTGTAGGTATTGAGTGAAAAAATCAAAAAATTATCAGTCGTTTATTCAACAACCGATAATAACCAAGGGAAAAAACACTCTCCACTCATGACATTGAAAAATCAAGTCTAAGAGGCCGAGTCTTTTACAGACACTATCATGCTAGAACATTTTATTACAATTCCCCTACGAGATATGAACATGTGATATAGTACAACAAGCACTTCCCAGAAGAAATTCTCAAGGTCTTCTGAAGTCCGAACAAATCATCTTTGTCCAGTTCACCAGGCTCACTTGATAAAAAAGCACTAAGTACAACTTAGGTTGTAGCATGCCTCCCATGGTTAGATATAAGTGATGGGCGGGCCTTTCTGACATGGTGGCAGGATGGGATTCCCATGGTCAGATGTAAGCACTAAAGAATAAGAAGAACTATATGGAGGCTAGGCCTACAACCAGTATGAAAAAGGGTGAATCTGTATAAATTCCTATGACGAGTAGAATTGAGAGATATCACCATTTTTTCAAGATATAGGAAGTAGTGATGATCCAGACTTGATGATGATCCAAACTTGATGATGATCCAGTAATGATGATTCAGTGACGAAGACTTGTGATGATGAATTGTGTCAACAGAATACTTTCCTAGTTAATATGGAGTGTTGATGTATTTATAACTTTGGAATGTATTCACTTGTATGTCTTATGTATTGTACCCCGATGTTCCTATCGGGAGTATCAATAATGTAATAAAGTTATGTCATACCCTGATGTTCCTATCGGGAGAATCAATAATGTATCCAAGCCATGTAAAGTCATAGAGGGTAACCCTCCTTATTATTCAAGGGTTAAAGTCCCCGCAGTTGTGGGGCACTAGGGTTGTTAGACTCTCCTAAAGAATTCATCCCTGGTGAGTTAATGTCAAGTTAGAAACTAGTATAAATAGAGAGTGAACCTCTCTATTTATCACACAATTACTCACACTCATTTGTAGTGCATAATTGAGAGATAGAAGAAGCTGGGATAGAGAGACAGAGCCAATTGTTGTCGAGAGATCATATTTGTATATTTGGGTTTTACTTTTGGTGCTCATTCTATCTTTGAGAAGTTGTGAGGTTTTCTCCTTTATGGTTTCCCCAAGGAAAATCTTTGTGATAATTGTCTCTTATGATTGATTGTTGTGCTTGTTATTCTCTCAGATAAGATTCTAAGATCATATAGCTTAAATGATAAAAATCTAACATCGAGCACCTTGGTCATGCACCAAGGTACTATACTCCCTCACCAACTGTGAATACATGGCTTTGGGAGTAACACATTAAGATATATTAGGGGAGACTACGCCTGCTTCGTGGGTGTTGCTGGCTGAGTTTTCTCCATTGGGCTGATGTATTTGGGTATTTTGTTGGTTTTGTGTTTTTGTTGAACCTGGGTCACGTAAGTAAGGAAAAGAGGCCAACAAATGGTTTCATTGCTGGGAACCTTAATCATTTGAGTCGAGGGAGATGGTGTGGCATCCAACTGTTGGCAGGGGTTTTGGTAAGTGAGTTGAATAGTGTCACGGTAGCTGCGCAAGCTCATGTGACACCGTGCAAGGCCAAATCAGTGCAATGGGTGGAAAGACAACCATTTTTTAATATTTAATATATTATTTGACCAAGTTTTATCGCCATAGGTCATTAGAAGTTAGAATTTAGTTAGAAGTGGACCTTCAATGTAAATTCACAAGCCTATATATAGAGCTTGTTTTGCAATTGTAATAGACATTAGACCTCCAATACTTGGATAGCGATAGACAAAGGAGAATTATCTGTTTTATCTGCAATCTGTCTGAATTTTGGGATGTAATTGGTCTCCTACTATAGAAGAGTTATCTGTTTGGATCTATTGCACAGAATTAATATGACATGATGGTTTTTGCATAAATATTGTCTTTGTCTTACTATTTACTCTGTTGCTATATCAATGAGAAGTGTGTCGAATATTTTATGATTATGTTGTGATCTATTTTTGTGTATTTCAGTTATGATTCACTGATGATGCTGTGACATATTCCATCTCTGTTATGATGTTGCTGAGATCCCTTCCAAATATGTCACATTTCTGATAAATGATGCTTAAAGTTGTTTTATACTGTTGTGCTAATACTATTGCGACAATTGAATGATGCAATTTGTTAGATCTGTAGTGATGAAGATAGATCATGATCATTATCTTAGTTCTGTAATCTGATGTTTATGATGCTTTACCCATTGGAAGCCGTATCTTCCCTTCTCACTACCAGAAACTTGGTTCTGACAGATCTCCTTTGAACATCTCGAGTGAGACTTCGTCCTCTCTGTAGATGTTGTTAAGCATGGTAAAACCTATCTAGGCTGATGCTTATGTGGAAATTGAACCCAGTGATAGATTAATTTTACTCACAACAATTATCAATTGAACATGCAAAATCACTCGCAAAAGAGACTGAATAATGAGCTGAACACTAAACTGTATTCAATAAGTGTACAATAGCCAACCCTGTAACATAATAGGTTGCTTCATTAAATAATTACATAAGGGATTCTAATGCATGAGGAGAAATTCGAATCTAGCATAAAGCAGGCTTACTAAAATTAAGCAAATCCCCAATAGGTGCAAAAAGCTGATCCCAAATCAGTCATGGAGCTCACGAATTGGAAAAAGTGCTTAAGCAAGCTAAAGAGTAATGGAATGACAACTAATACATGCTTTTACAAGGAGAAAAGAGTGGAGGATGAAGAGGACAAAAAACTAGTTCACCTCACCTAGTCAAACTTTCCTTATTGCCTTAAAACACTGAAAAAGCAGGCAATAAAGCAGAAAAAGCAGAAGGGAACCTAGGAGACCAGGAATAAAGTAGAATTGATTCCTTGAGGTTTCCCAAGTGCTACATGGGTCAAATTAGGCAAGTTGGACCACTATGGATATGTAATTGACAACTTGCATAAGGTGGGACACATGAACTAGGCAAATAAGACAAAAATAATTAAATTAATGTCTAAGGTAGCTAACTATGGGTTGATTATTATAACACCCCCCCTTAAGCTTGACTTATGAGTAATATATCAAAAAATTATAGGGCCTAGAAACAAGGCTTAGTCACCCTTTACATACTGCATGTCCATACAACCAAGGAAAGAGTCAAAAAACCACATGGGAAAATCCTCCCTTAAACATGGACTGTAAAACAAAATTTGGAAATCTTGTCTTCACTCATGCTTCACAGCATGATCAGTAATCCCTAGCAGTGATTTGAGATTGCTAAAGGTCTTCTCACAAAATTCTTTGGTGAATATATCAGCTACTTGTTCTGAAGATGAACAGAAGAGTAGGTGAATGGTGCTATCATGCACAAGCTCTCTGATGTAGTGCATATGGATCTCAATGTGTTTGGTTCTCTGCTTCTGAACTGGATATTTGGAGATTCAAATGGTACTCTGGTTATCACAGTAGATGGTATTTGAGTACTCTGATTTGAAACCACACTCTCCAAGTAAACCCTACAACCATAAACATTGAGTTGCTGCATTAACAACTCATCTGTACTCTGCTTCTGTAGATGAGAGTGCAATGGCACTCTGTTTCTTGCTTGACCAACTAATTGGCCCTTCTGCAAGCATGAACACATATCCTAATGTTTAATTTCTATCTGTGTTATCACCTGTCCAATCACTGTCAGTAAATCCAATCAAATCAAGATCATATTTTGCTTTATAGAAGATCCCATGTGTCCTTGTTCCCTAAACAAAGTTAAGGATCCTTTTGGCTGCTTTCCAATGGATCTCATGAGGCTGATCCATGTATCTAGAAGCCACACTTATTACATAAGAAATATAA
>LPNX010998466.1:525047-537172 GCA_001517045.1 Pseudotsuga menziesii | reverse complement strand
CAATCAATTTCCTATACAGTGTATTGTTTACCATAGGTGAAGAATCAGCTTCTTCCAGCTTCACTCCTAAAAGGAAAGGAGTTTTGCTTGCTTTGCAATACTTCATTTTGAATTTGTTCAGAAAATCCAAGGCATACTTGGACTGGTGCACCTTGATTCCAGCTTTGGTTTGAGCAATCTCAAGCCCCAAAAATTGGCTTAAGAGCCTCAAATCTGTCATGGAGAAGGCTTGGTTCATTGCACCCTTTAAGGAAGCAATCTCACCCTTTGAGCTTCCTGTAATGAGGAGGTCATCAACATATAACACAATGATCATTAATGAACCATTAATTAACTTCAAATAGACATTTGGATCTGATTTGCACCGAACAAAATTCAGTGATAGCAAGAAGCTATTGATCTTGGCATACCAAGCCCTGGGGGCTTGCTTTAGCCCATACAATGAATTTCTCAACCTGCACACAAGAGAAGGGTTAGTAGAAAAAACTTGAGGCTGCTGCATATATATCTCTTTAGTGAGATCTCCATTCAGGAAGGCACATTTTACATCCATGTGATGTACCTCCCATTGCTTTGAGGCTGCAATGGCTAGGGCTAGCCTGATGGAATCCATCTTTGCCACTGGGGAAAAGGTCTCATTGTTATCTATACCATGAACCTGTGAGTAGCCCTTGGCTACCAATATGTCCTTGTACTTCAGTGGTGAACCATCAACATCAAATTTGGTCTTGTAGACCCACTTACACTGAACTAACTTCCTCCTTGGGGGAAGATCCACTAGCTCCCATGTGTTGCTCTTCTGGAGTGAGCTGAACTCTTCCTTCATGGAAGATTGCCATATTGGATATCCTAATACTTCTTCATATGTTTGAGGATTAGATTCCATTAACAAGTATAATTTCTCAGCAAACATAGGATCCTTCATGCACAGACCACTCTCAAATTGAGATCTAGTCCTCCTTGGGTCATTGGGATCCCCAGCTAGATCTCCTGCTGCATGTAGTGTCTTGGCTGCCATTTTGGCCTTGTAGGGATTTTAGGGTATGCAATAAACTCATATCCATCATACAAATCATAATCATCATGTTCAACAAACTCTTCACTTACTTTCAGAGGTTCAGGTGGTGAAGATGCTTCTCTAACTTCCGCTGCTGCAAGGGGTTCTTCTTGAAACTGAACATACCTTTCAATGAAGGCTTTGTTTGTGCTCAAATTGATAAGTTTGTACCCTTTTGAATCTTCATAGTATCCAACAAATAGACACTATTGTATTTGGGGCTGCAAATCCTTTCTCTTTTCTGTTGGAATTCTAGCCCAAGGCCTTGAGCCAAAAATCCTGAAATGGGTCAGATCTGGCTTCTGCCCACTCCATGCTTCAAAAGGAGTCATACCATCAAGCTGTTTATGAGGAACCATATTGTGGATATAGGCTGCACAGTTGATAGCTTCAGCCTAGTACTTTGGTGGCAAATTTTTGGCCTCCATCATGCATGTTGCCATCTCCTTCAGTGATCTGTTCTTCCTCTCAGCAACACCATTTTGCTGTGGTGTGTAAGGGATAGAATGCTGCATCTGAATACCTGCATCCGCACAATAATTAATAAACTTAGAATTGACATACTCACCGCCATTTTCAGATCTGAGGACCTTGATTTTCCCCCCAAACTGGTTTTCAACCAAAGCCTTCAAGACTTTGAAGAGGCCAAAAACTTCAGACTTGTGTTTCAGGAAGTAAACCCAGCAATACCTAGAAAAGTCATCTATGAAATTCAATGCATATTTTTCCTGACTCATGGACATATGAGGGAATGGGCCAGAAACATCACTGTGGATCAGCTCGAGGGGTGCAGAGGTTCTCTCATGACTAGCTCTCTCAAATTTATGCTCTGGGTGTTTTCCTAGGATGCAACCTTGGCAGACTCCTTTGGAAAATTTTATCTTGGGAAACCCTATGAACATCTCTTTTTCACTAATATCAGAAAGATACTTGTAATTTAGGTGGCCAAATATTTCATTCCAAATATTGCTTGCTTCATTAGCATAAATCAGAAGAGCAGAGGGGTTTGAGTAGGGTAGGAAGTGTGAGAACATGTATACCTTCTGAGCATGATTCACAACTCCTTTTGCAATGAATTTTCCACTTGAGATCTCTGTGATCTCAACTTCATCAGGGGAGAATATGACCTTCTTTGGAGACTCAGTGTGAGTCATCTGGTACATTGATAAGAGGTTGGAGGAAATACCAGGCACATACAACACATTGCTGAACTGACCATGATCAATATCAATCCTCCCTTTGCCCAAACTTTCAGTGAGAGATTCATCTCCTAGTACTATAGGTGGTCCCTTCGACATGTCAAGTGAGGAAAATGCCTCCTTGGTTGAAACCATGTGTCTTGAAGCTCCAGAATCAATGATAAAACTGGGTGAGCTTGATGTGCCAGCAACCAATGCATGAACTCTCTCTCTGTCATCTGAATTTGATCCTCCTTCTCTCTTCTTTGAGCTGTCTGGAAGGGAGATTCCATTCTTCTCCAGGAGTTGGGTCAGCATGTCTATTTTCTTCTTCATACAAGAGCTTTCATTGTGATTTCCCTTATTGCAGTATGTGCACTTGCTCATTTCTCCTTTGTTTTTCTTCTTCTGGTTATTCTTCTTGGAACCTTATGGCTCCTTTGGAGACTTATTCTTGTCTCTCTTTTGCTCAGGTGGATTTTTATCTTTCTTTTTTATTTTTGAATCCACCTTCAAATCTCCATCAATCAGAGCTTGATCTTTGGATGGTTTGATGGTGCCCATCATCACTAGCTTGTCTTGTTCTTGTGTGAGAGATTCCATGAAATCTGCAAGGCTAGGCATCTTCCAGGTTCGAGCTGTCAGTTTTGTGGCATAGAAGGTTGAAACAAACACTGAATAGTCAGGGCCAAGCTTTGAGAGAATGGCCAATACCAGTTGATCATCCTTATTTTCGATCCCACACTGTTTCAGCTACAAAAAAAGTGCTTTGAACTTGGAGAAATAGAGTTGCAGAGATTCAAAGCTATTGGGACTCAGGGAGATCAGTTAATTTTCGATTTGATGTCCCCTCACCTCATCTGTCTTTCCAAAAAGATCAGTAAGCTTCTCCCATACTTCATTTGGTGATGTCAATCCATCAAGATGGAAAATGAGGTCTCTAGAAATACTCAGACACAGGTGACCATAGGCCTCATCCCTCCTGTTATGCCATTTAATCTTCTCTGCAGCTGCATTGGGATCTACTTTTGTTGCCATAGTCACCCTGTAGAGGCCTTTTTCTCTCAGCAGTATCTCCATCTTTGCTTTCCATTCAAAGAAATTGAAGGGAGTCAAGATGATCTTCTGAGATTGATCCATAACTTAGAAATCTGTCCCGACTGTCAGTAGAAGGATCCCAGTCACTGATGTCGAACCTGCAAAACAATTTTAAAGGAGAGAAATTGATCTATAATGGCTTTGATATCATGTGGAAATTGAACCCAGTGATAGATTAATTTTACTCAACAATTATCAATTGAACATGCAAAATCACTCACAAAAGAGACTGAATAATGAGCTGAACACTAAACTGTATTGAATAAGTGTACAATAGCCAACCCTGTAACATAATAGGTTTCTTCATTAAATAATTACATAAGGGATTCAAATGCATGAGGAGCAATTTGAATCTAGCATAAAGCAGGCTTACTAAAATTAAGCAAATCCCCCATAGGTGCAAAAAGTTGATCCCAAATTAGTCATGGAGCTCACGAATTGCCAAAAGTTCCTAGGAAAGATAAACAGTAATGGAATGAAAACTAATACATGCTTTTACAAGGAGAAAAGAGTGGATGATGAAGAGGACAAAAAACTAGTTCACCTCACCTAGTCAAACTTTCCCTATTGCCTTAAAACACTGAAAAAGCAGGCAATAAAGCAGAAAACGTAGAAGGGGACCTAGGAGACCAGGAATAAAGTAGAATTGATTCCTTGAGGTTTCCCAAGCACTACATGGGTCAAATTAGGCAAGTTGGACCACTATGGATAGGTAATTGACAACTTGCATAAGGTGGGACACATGAACTAGGCAAATAAGACAAAAATAATTAAATTAATGTCTAAGGTAGCTAACTATGGGTTGATTATTCTAACAGCTTAGGGAGATCACGCTGGTTGGGCATTGACAAAGTGAGAACCCCTATCAATGAGGCTTTGTTGGTTGGTTTTCGCCAACAAATGGTTCCATTTCCAGGACCAAGTTGCGATTGAAAGAAGGATATATTTTCACATCCGACTCATTTGGAGATTGAGGGGTGGTTTGGTCTAAAACTATGAGAGTTTGTTGCAGCAAAAAATCAGAATCTGAAGCTGTCAATGAGAAATTGGTTGGATAGATATATTCATGATAATCCTCCTGAAAGGTTCTTCTATGAGTTTCATGTTTCCTTGTATGAGTGTCTGACAAAGTTTACTTCTAAGAAAAACAACTTCCAAGGAGAAGAGTTTACTTCCTGGACTCCGGAACTGATCCAGGAATTAGAAGAAACATACAATAAGGCATCACAAGCTATTGAGTTGTGGTTGGATAGTATCCTGAAGGGATACATTATTGAGTTTGTAGTTGATACCAATATGTTATTTAGCAAAGCACAAAGGGAGTTCTTCAATGGACCACGAGGTATATTTTTGTTGTTTTTTCAACTATCTATTAAACAGCTTGTCTGCGAAAAAGGTATTATAAAAATGGACCAAGAGTAGTGGAACTCTAGTGTGTAGATGATGTAGGCACCGCAATGAAAAGGGGGAGATGCATGGAAAGGTAAGGGGTAGATGGGCATGAGTTCTAGTGAAAGTGTGAAGTTTACTGAGGAAACAAGTGGTTGTAGAAGAGGAGCAAGGTTTTGAGAGAAGAGGGAGAGGACATGAGAAGGTCCTGCTGTGATCGAAGTGCGATGCTATGAGGAACAACCACATAGGAAAAAATGACCTTTTAGTGACAATGAGGATGACCAGGCCGAGGTTACACCCAAAAGGACAATAGGATTGAACCCTAGCAGTAACATGTCCACACCTCCGCACACTACTCCTCCACAAGGAAGAACTACGCATTCTACATTGACTTGCTCGATGTGTCAGCAACAATCTAGTAGTAGAGCACCAATAGGATAAAGAAGGCCCAGAATACAAAATGAAGCTACCAATATTTCATGGAAATGGCATCGATGACCCAGAGAAATACTAGTTCTTGTGCAAAGCGATCTGGACAACCTGACAGACTGTAGATGATGATGTCAAGAAATGCTAGCTAGCCACCATTCTCAGGGGTCATGTGCTAGAGTGGTACATGATATTCACATGGGTTCGCAGGGAGGTACTGCAAAAAAATTGGATGAGATCCATACGAGGTTATTTGAAGAATTCAAGAAGCCAAAGTTTGAGGTTCAGTACAATACCAAGTTGAAGGAAATCAAGCAGTTCCTCAATGAAACAATTTGGGACTTTAATCAACAGTTTAAGATGTTGATGTCTTAATTCAACTTCCAGATGAGTGATGATCAGCATAATGAGTGGTTCATCACCGTGCTTGTCCCACATATCAGACAACCACTAATGAAACAAAATATTGTGACACAGAGCGAGGCTCTGGAAACCGCGATGAAATTGGAGGCATCATCGGTAGGAGAAACCATGGTCGAAATGAACTAGATTCAAGAATATTTGGATGATTTGACACTCCAACTACAAGGAATATCATGACAACCTTTGGTGCACCTAGTTTCATGCAGACAGATATACCAAGGATACATGTTCAACGTTCTGAAATTATTTTCTTTCAAGAGATCTGAATCTGTTGAGCTGCGCTGGTATACCATGGTGCCACATATGTTAGGTATATTGGCATGGTCATGAGAACTACAAATACATGCAAAATATGGTTACCAAGGCAGAAAATATGTTGTACATTTTGTCGGTCAGTAGGACATGATGATAAAAATTATTGAGCTTATGATTTGCTCTAGGAAAGGATATATGATTCATATTTTGTGAAAGGTGAGGATCCTTGGGAAATGAAAGCACAACCACAGATGGTAAAACCAATAGTGCATGTGCAGTATACACCACTGCCCTAGATGTATTTTGTCCCAGTGCAACCGCAGTAGCAGTTTGTGGTACAACCACAGTTTGCACATCAGCCACATCTTGTAGCACAAACACAGTATGTGCCATGACCATAGTATAATTAGGTGCCACTCATTCAGTCTCAGCCACAATATTTTCAATTTTCACACTATGTATAGCAATAACCAAACCCACCATAGCAACTAATGGTCTAGCCTTAGTTTTAGCAAGGAGGAGTACGAGGAGGATTCTGCAGCAGATTCTGAGGACAAGGAGGGGGATTTAGTCAAGGAGGAGGACGATGTCATGAATCAATCCAGTGTTATACATGTGGATTATTTGGGCACTATTAGAGGGAGTTCCCTCATGTGCAATGTACATACTATGAGTCTAGCGAGCATAATTTTGAAAATTTCCCTCAGTTGATTGTAAAATGGTAGGCTAGAAACATTCCTCAGTTCCAGAATGCCCAGCCTCAGAACCATCCAACGTTCCAAGTACAAAACTAGCTGATAATGAAGAATCATATCCCACCTCAGACTCAGATTTGAAACCCTCCACAAACTCAGAATCATTTATTGAATCAGAAGTCACCATTGAACCTAAACCAAGGATCAATGGTTGCAACAATTCAAGTTGAACCACAAATGAAGGATGTCGACGTTGGGGTTGTCACTCGCATCGATGTGACAATTAGAGAAAATAGACTGCGGTAGCAAGTTCATCTCACTAGAAAGAAAAAGGTAGCATTTGATATTGCAATGGATAAAGACACCTTCTTTGGGGAAAAGCACACACTCGAGATAAATCTGGGTAAGCTACCAATTATTGACATGACATTTGCTTTTTTTCTATCTGTAGAGGTAGGACCATCGTGGTAGCATGGTACCTTGCAGCAGTTCTTTGAGAGTTGTCTGTCACTGCAAAGGGACCACGAAGCCCTTGTTGAGATTTAGATGCTATTTTACCACCAGGATAAGGCATTGAAGGATTCTGCAGTGAAATATTTGCAAAAGAGGAAGATAGGAAAGGAGATGAGGATGAATATCCAGATCATATATGATGAGGTTGACTCAGTTATTCTAGATCTTGGATCATATGTAAACATTCTAACCAAGCAAACATGGTAGTTGATGGGAAAGCCAACCTTGGGATGGTCGTTGATGCAGTTGGGACTAAGAAATCAGGAAAAAGTACATCCCATTGGTCGTGTCTCAAACCTAGTCATCAATATTGAAGGTATGAACATGCATGCTGATTTTGATGTGATAGAAGTATTTGAAGATGGAGGTTCTTATCCCACACTACTAGGGATTTGATGTGATAATGATAGCATGACGGTCATTGATTTCAAGAAATGGGTCATGACGTTTGAGAACCAGGATGTTAGGGTCATTGCTCCCATGGACCCTCAGGAAGGACATCGGTATATTGAACCAGTGAAGGATGAATTTGGTAGAACTTGGGATCATGCTTATAATATCTCTGAAGACTATATCCATCCTACCATCGATGGTGAACTTGGATGGTGCAGTGATATTTCTACATCCTCTGATTCCAATGATGCTCTGGAAAATTGGCAGAATAGGTTGTTTTGGAAAAAACCACCAACAAATCCTCGTCAACAGGGGTTCCCACTATGTCGACACCCAACCAATGCGATCTCCCTGAGCACCAACCTAGACAGGTTTTTCCCTACCCAGCAACATCCGCAGAGTGGACGAAGTCTCGCCCTAGATGTTTAAGGGAGAGCTATCGAAATCAAGTTTTCGGCAGTGAGGATAGTGGATATGGGATCTGATGGGGAGAAAACATAACTATTGGATCCATAACTATGCATTCCTCATTGATTCATTTCCACAACTGTAGATTACATCATACATTTGTCACAGTATCGTCAGTACAATAGCATCATTCATAAAACATCTCAGCTCATAATGCAACAGAAATGTAACAGACTTAAAATAGATCGCATCAACATCAATATTGCAGAAATGGAATAGACCAGAGTGACATCATAACATATCGCAGCATCATAACATATCTAGATCACAACAACATCATAACAAAATAGATCACAGCTAGATCACAATAGTATCATAACAGATCTTTATCATAGCAGCATTATAACAGATTAGATCGCAGTAGGAATAAAAGATAATATTTGTGCAACAACTGTCAGATCATATTAACTCCATGCAAAGGATCCAAAATGGACAAGTCTTCTCCACAACCGGAGGCTGAACACATCAAAAAATAACCCAAATAGATCGCAGAAACAACAAAAAATTCTTCAAAACCAGATCGCACTAGACCCCATGTGATAATCATGCTCCAGACAATGTTTATCCTCAGATCCCCATTCAATTGAAAAACTAGATCTATATATAGGCTTGTGACTTTTCATTGAAGGTACACTTCTAAATAACTTATAACTGCTAATGGCCTATGGTGACAAAACCTGGTCAAATTGTCTATTAAATATTCAAAATAGTTACTTTTCCTCCCATCGCGCTGATCAAGCCTTGCGCGATATCGCATGAACTTGAGCAGCTACCATGATGCTACCCAACTCACTTACCAAAACCCCTGCCAATAGGCCCCCAACATAGTATTGTGACTCATCCCTAATCCATGTCAGGTTGACAGGGTATATGCTGACATTCACACCTTGAAATCTTTGAATTATTGCACAATCTCATGAAGCTGAAGCTAGACTTTGGTGGAAACAATTTGAAAATTATTCAAAGCCTATTGTACTAGGTGCTCTTCTCTAGCCTTTTCATCGACCATTTTTTGATTCTCCTGCACCACCTGCATCATGGCGACTATTTTAATCGCCAACTGTCCACCAATTTCTTAAAATTCATCTAGTTGAGCACGACGCTTTTGTTGGCATTCCTAGACATGGGAAACTCATTGCTGAATATCCTTTAACTCCTCATCCCTCATGATCTGCACCATCAACAAAATCTCTCACAATGATGTCTTTAGCATCGTCAGCTAGCCTTCAGCTTCTTGTACCTACACTGTCAACTGATCAAGCTTCTCATCTTGGACAATGCTCTACCAAAAATACGTTGTCACCTCCATAATTGTCTTGGCCTCTTACTCCATGTTTTCAAACTGAGTCCCGATTTCTTTAATGGAATCCTTCCTTTCAGCAACCTTCTTCGACAACGTTGTAGGTTGGATCAGGGCATTGAGCATCAAGTTTGTATCCTAGAGCTGGACAATAGTTCTCCCCAATCGCTTGGCCTTATTGACTGGGGTGAGCTTAGTCATGCTTTCAGAGATATGTTGACAAGCCTCAGCGTTAGCTTGCTCAACCTCAGTGCATCTTGCACACAGCTACACTTGTTCAATGATCAGGTGGTCTTGCACCTTCTTCAACTCAGTAATCTCCTTGGCAGCCTTTCACTATAGCTCAGCTTGTGCGGCCTTCAATGCATCAATTTCTTGCACTTTTTCTTTGGCCATGTTAACCCAAAAAATCCCTCAATGAGCTCTAAATTACCTACACCACCCAATGACATCTATGTGCGACCCTCATTTGACCCCTACACCCTTGATAAGGCTCAAAAATATGAAAAAAGGCTTAAAAACCCCTAAAAAGAGCCAAAATAGCTCTCATAGGGGCTAAAACCTCCAAAAGGGGCTAAAAACCCTCAAAGGAGCTTAAAACCCCTAAAGGAGCTAAGAATTGGGTGAAAGGGGCTTAAAGCCCAAAAAGGGGCTAAATCCCTAACCAGGGGATTTAAACCCTAAATCTTTATATAAAAGCTATAAATAGAGGGGTGGGGGTCACTCTTCAAACACTCCTTCTCTCCCTATAATTATGCTTCCTGTGTTAGTGCCTTGAGACCCTTTTCCTCTCAAGCCATTTACCCTCCCTCTTCTCCATTGCTCCACAAGCCAAGCTGCCATCCCAAAGAGAGAGATGCTTCCCCAAGCTAGGGCATGGTGGCCCATTTCCACCCAAACAGAAGGTATAACCATTTGTGTTCATTTTTATTGTAGTTTTCTAGCTTAATTTGTTTACAGGCTCTTTTTCTAATGGTTTTGCTGCAAGTTTTTCCTTTGATGTCTTACAGCCATTTTCATTTTCTAACCATTTCATGTAGGGTTTAATAGCTTGGCCCTAACCTTGTTTGCATGTTTCTTCCACCTCACAGGAACCCTACCCTTCCATCCTATAGACAGAAGGTAGTCATTCCTACCTATAGCTAGGATGAAATCCCTACTACAGAATTAGTGACCATATGAGGTCGATCCCACGATATCCCTGGATTTTTGTTTCAAGTTTTATTTTTTTATTTTTTCTCTATTAACCTACTTCATTTTTTGTTAAATCTAGTTTAGAACTATCTTTTTCTGCATTTTAGTTCACATTTGAGCCTCCTTAAGGCTAAACCAAGCCCGTTCAGCCACAGTACAAGTTACTGTAGGTCATTCCCTACTCATATTAACAAATTTTCAATTTTCTAGGCCAGGTCACACTTATCAGGCTAAAATAGGCGACCAGGTCGCTTAGTTTTGCATGAAAGGTGTGACTTCCCTCTCAAGAGCCATATCGCTCTTGTTTTCTATTTCTGAGCGACCCCCTCACCTGTATTTTGGAAAAGTTGGTGACCCCCTCACCACATTGGCCCTGAAATAGGCGACCTATCTCTCAGATTTGATTTTTTAAGCTATCTAGACTGTCAGTGTGGCTCAGCCACCTCTATCCAATAATCTATGTTCATTTCATACAATCTATGTAAATCGCTGATAAAATTAACTGGTTAATGGTATACTGAATTAGTTTTAAAGGTTGAACAAATTATTGCAGGTTAAGTTTAAGTTTTTAATTGGAAATTAATGCCTTGCCTAGCCCTTCCTCCTCTACCCAATCATCACCCTTCGAGGTATTCTAGGATAAGACGAAGGGTGTAGCTCGTATAGTAATAGACACTTCATTTGTAATTTTTCGAGACCACTAAAAATGGGTGACTTGGAAGGTAGAGGGGGTGGTAGGCCCAGGGGGCCTCACGACGTTCATATCCTCCCTATTGACCGACCTTGCACTTAGAGAGTGACTTGAGGATCTGTAGATGGGCTTAGTCCCATTGTGTTGAGATCCCAACACTCTTTCCTAGTCGAAGAGAAACATAGGTGTAAGGCAGTCACCTAGTAAGTCTACCATAGTTCAGATTCATGTATGACATGTTTTAAATTTATGTCCACAATTTACTGCTTTCATAACAACTTATCCATGTTATAGTTTCTGCAATAAACCAAACAATCTCTGTGGAATATTCATAAAACATACAAGCATCCACCAAATGTAATAGAAATACAATGGACATGCACACAAACCATACCAAATAAAAAAACCAAACTCAATTCATGACACTAAGCTAGGTAGTAAAATTTATTAACTTACACTAATTCAAACACTTGCAGTCTTTGAGGACATAAGTCCTTGAATTCCTTAACTATGGGAAGTACTTGGGCTCTGCCCAGAAACTCATTGTGAGGAGCACCATGGGAACCCCAAAGTAGCTGGCTGCTAAGAGGAATTACCAAGTGAAATGGGAAATGACCCCTACCTATTGACTAGCAATCCCATGATGAAAAATCCAAGCATTGTCTCCTGGAAGTCTAGGTGGTTGACTGACCACCTGAAAGCCAATAGGAATCCACTGAAACCAAGGTCCATAACATCACTACTAGATCTCACCACCTGATCTACCAACCAAAAAAAATTGACTCCTATGGCAGAGTCACCAATTCTGTTACGAAGATAAATTCCTATGGCTTGGGGTACCACAATAGACAACTTGACTCTAGAAATCAATTCTTTCCAATATGCAATAGAAAGTAAATCTCTAATAGTAAAGGCTCAGACCTCATACCTTATTTCGGACGGTTGAAGTAGATCCCTGTTGAGCTTTCCAACTTCAGCTTGAATTGATAAATTACTTCCTCAACAACAAGTAAACAATACAAGCATCCTATATATCACG
>LPNX010998466.1:465811-516094 GCA_001517045.1 Pseudotsuga menziesii | reverse complement strand
TTAGAATACCATAGTCCGTGGCAAAATGTTGAATGCTAAGGTTAATGTGGAGTGAAAAGATGCCAACATGTATTGGAAATAACAAAACCACCCTATTGGAGAAACAACACTCTGTAAAAAGTGATAAACCTGTTTCAAGGCACAAAGAATATGGTATTAGTTGATTGACATTTCAAACTATAGAAAAAGACCCACTTAAAGAAATATAATTTCTATTAAATAGTTTGAAAATTAAAACAAAACTCACCATTTGAACTTTTGAGCCATAAAAAGCAAGTTTTACCCTCTACCTTTGATTGATCGTTGTGGAGAATTGGACCAACGAAATCGAAATCTGCCAGCTGTAGGTAAGGCTACACCCTGAGCTCTTCATTTTGATCCAAGCAAATATTAATTTTGAGTGTGAATTTTATATTTGAAAGCATCTTAAACTATAGCAGGGCACATACGTGGGTTGCTGATATGGAAACTCATGGATACACGTTCTATAGGTGGGTTGTCTAACTAGACAGTCGCGTATGGTACGTGACATGTCTAAGTAGACAGTCGCGTATGCTGCGTGGAGGGAAAAAAGCTTAAATATAGTCAAAAATTTTAAAATTTTGGTATGGAAATACTGAATCAAATTGCTTGTATTTGCTAGGTAAAATATGGTTCTCGAATGGAGGGAAAGAGAGCACGAAATGATGGACCAAGCGGTGCTCCAAAGTGTGCCCACTATACAGGCTTTGTGGACCAGTGGGCTACTGAAATTCTTTTGTACATCACCCATGCGGGCCAATGTCTGCATACTTGAGTTCATGGTCAATTATTGGGATCATGATTTGGGGATGTTCAACCTACAAGGTGAAACCCTAGAGCTTACCACTGAAGACATATATTTCATTACCGGGTTGTCACGACAGGGGGCACCGGTGAACATGGAGGGCACTGGCAGGGGCGGTGACCCCTTAAGTGTCCAAAACTATATAGATGTGTTCTGTACACTGGGTACTCAAAGAAGAGGAACCAGCGTTCCAATTCCAGATATCCAATATTTTACTCTCCAGGTATTATCTAGCACCATTGTGAGAATTTTAGGATCATCATCGTTACATTTGGCCACGAGGAACCAAATGAGGCTGGAAGTAGACTGCTTTAGAGGTGTTCTCTATGATTGGTGCTCGGGAGTTGCCCCCATAATGAGGAGACAACTATCCGACTATAAGAGAGGAAGACGCAAGAATTTTGGTTATGTAAGCATATTAGTGGCATTCTTCTTCTTCGAGAGTACCAGCATTGAGCCCTACTATACCTCTACAGGTCAGATCTCCACGTCAGCTGAGGGTGAGCAGGTGGGGAGACATCTTCCTCCATCAAGGAGGAGGAGACTTAGTACATAGTGTCTATGATGATGATTTTTACACCTGGTGGGAATGATAGCTGCCGGCACTGGAGCAATTTCCATATGTCGAGATGGACTTCCGAGGTGACCCCGACCTTGTCCTCCCTCCAAGAGGAGCATGGGGTGAGCTAGGTAAGTAATCTTTAATTTTTTATCATTTTCAAATTTTTATGAATTTTCAAATGATAGATATATACATATATACAAGTCTTAGCCCTATTCATGTGTCAAAATGCAGATATTGGACCAGTCCACCCTGAAGGGCACCCTCGCATGTTTGTTCATCTTGTCATGGGCGAGGAGCTAGGATTGATCAAGGTACCAGAGGGAAAGCTGGCCAGGCTGACCCAACGAGTACCGACCATACCGATAGAGCATATCCCTACAGCCATGCAGGAGTTTGTTATGGGGGTTCCACCGGTTTGGCTACGTCTTTTCAGATGAGTGGCTAGAGCAGTGCTCGTATATAGAGATGCGGTGGAGGCTGAGGAAGCCAGAGTGTGAAGGGACCATGGGGACCAAGGAGGTCCTAGTGGGTAGGGCAGACTTGTTTAGTTCTAGGGAATTTTGATGGACTATGATCCACATTTTTGTATATTTTGTATATGACAAGATTTGAGGATCAGACTTGACCAATATATATATATATTGTTGTTTGTTGACGGTTTATTTACAAATTTTTTTCATATGTTTGATGTATATATTTATAAAATGTGTATGAGATGCCAATCTAAAATGTAATTAGCATATGCATCAGTCAATGAATTTTGGTTTCGTGGAATATGATTGAAAGTAATAACTTCAAAATGTCTTTCCAATAAACGAATTTGCATGAACTGACATAATAAGATAGGATTTCGTACCTGATAAGCTCGATTGAGCTGGGAAACCACCAACTAAGAGTCCAAACAAACTTCAATCTGGGTGATACCACGTGACAAAGCATCCCATAGGAGCTCAATGATGGCCCTATACTCAGCAACATTATTCGAGGCAGGACCTAGACAAGTGCCTCCCGCGGAGACAAGATGTCCTGAGGGAGAATAGATAACCCATGCTGCCGATGCTAGGTTACAAGTATGACAGCTGGTGCCATCAGCAAACCCTATATACCATTCAAAAGACATCTGCAACAACCAACAGATATATATAAAAAACAAAACTGACAACCTAATGTACATAAAAATACATACACTAAAAATACAAGAAAAAGTGCCAAGCCTAAGCGTAGTACTTCTTCAGGTAGAGCCCATTTCTAGGCTCAGGTAGCTTATTCCCATCAAAATCAACTAACTCATATGCACCCTTACTTAATACTTTCGACACGACATAGGGTCCTAACCACATAGCCTTGAATTTTATTACCCCCAGAGGTTCTTTATCTTGGTCCCAAAGCAAGACAAGTTCCCCTTCAGAGAAAACCCTAGGTTTGACCGATTTATCATACTGAGATTTAACCCTACTTTAATGAGCCTGATTTGCAGTCAGCGCATCTCTACGCTGTTCATCAAGGTGTTCTAAATGTACCAGACATTCCTCAAGCTCAGTCATATTAGGAAACACATGAATGGCTATCTGTAGAGACAGGATTTCACATTCAATCAGAGTAATTGCTTCCACCCCATGAACGAGTTGGAAAGGAGAGAAACCCGTAGCAGTATCTATGTTAGTTCGGTAGGCCCAAAGAGTAGGATATAACATGATGTGCTAGTTAGAGCGGGCTGCATCAATTGTATGTTTAAGGATAGTTTTTAAAGTCTTGTTGATAGCCTCAACCTGACCGTTTGCTTGCGGATAGTATGGAGAAGAATGTTCTTGTCTGAATCCAAGCATAGTAGTCAGTTCCGTCATCATGTTATTTTGAAAATGACTTCCATGGTCAGTGACAATCACTTTGGGTATACCAAAGCGTGGAATAATATGATTGAATACAAAGAAAGCTGATGTTTTCCCGTCGGCTTTGAAGGTAGGCATTGCCTTTGCCCATTTCGTAAAATAGTCAATAGCAACAATGATGTATTTATGCTCCCCAACTGAGGCTGGGTTGCATGTCACATAATCAATCCCCCATTTCATGAAGGGACCTACAGAGACAACGGGAAATAATGGAGCAGGATGTGACCGCATTTTCCTAGTGTAAAGATGACACGAATGACAATGCTTCACTACTTCCACACAATATTTAAAGATTGTGGGCCAGAAATAACTGGCATGCAATATCTTCTGGGCTGTTGCTAACCCAGATAAATGACCCCCACATGCTCTGCTATGGGAATCATTTAGGACTATCTCCGCTTCCTCATGAGTAAGGAAACGACACAACACGGAATCTACCCCTCGTCGATATAATGTATCTCCTATAATGAGGTAGTTTTTGGCATGGAGGCATAATTTACATTGTTCCTCCCTAGAGGAAGTTGCAGGATACCTCAAAGTATGGATATATATAAGAATATCTCCGTACCAAGGATTAGAGGTGGATATCAAGAAGATGTGCTCATCTGGGAATGAGTCATCTTTGACCACTACATCTTCATCAATAGGAAATTTTTCTATAAGCTCAGCAAAAACTAAGGACTTCTTAGACTTAGTGGACTGAAAATACAATTCAAACTCTTGGAGAATGACTATCCATTTGTTAAATTTCCCCCCAACAATCCGTCGAGATAAAACATATTGGAATGGATTCACATCCGCCACTACCATGGTGGTCCTCAGTAAAATGTAGTGACGTAACCTCTGTATAGCATAAACAGCTGCTAAGGATAATTTCTTGACGTGGGAGTATCTAAGCTCAGGTCTGGCCAAGGCATGACTAAGATAGTAGATGACATGCTCAACAAGCTTATCATATTCCTGGACTAGTACTACCCCAATGGTCAACTCTGACACGGCCAGATATAATATAAAATCCCTAGAATAATCTGGTGGACATAATAAAGGTGCCGATAGCAAAGATTTTTTCAATTCCTCGAATGCAAGTTGTGCGGTTTCATCCCATACAAATGGGGTTTCCTATTTGAGCAGGCACATGAAACCCTTAGTGATCTTGGCATAATTAACAATAAAACATCGAAGAAAGTTAGACTTTCCTTGCAGGCTTTGAAGATTCCTGAGAGAATGAGGAGGAGGCAGATTTACAATGGCCTCAACTTTCAAAGGATCCACCTAGATGCCTCTACTAAAGACAATGAATCCAAGTAATCTTCCTGACTCGACGCAGAATACACACATGTGGGGATTCAAGCAGATTTTACAATATCTACATCTCTCAAATATCAACTGTAAATGATCTGGATGTTGGATTCTCTTACGAGAATGTGTGGGTAGATCATCAAGGTATGGTTCGACAATGGCTTTAATGTCATGAAAAGAAAAGTTCATAGCCCGTTGAAAGGTTGCCCCAGCATTTTTCAATCCAAAAGGAATTTTCTTATATGCAAATTTACCCCAAGGGAAAATGAAAGCAGTTTTATGTTAGTCTTCCGGTTTGATTTGGATTTGATTGTAGCCGAAGAAACCATCCATAAATGAAAACACCTCACTTCCCACACATGCATCTATGATCTAATCTATAAATGGTGTGGGGTAGTTGTCCTTAGGACAGGATTTATTGAGGTCTCTAAAGTCTGTACAAACGCAAATAGTCCCTTGCTTTTTATCAACAGGAACAGGGTTGGATACCCATTCAGTAAAAGCTATACAGCTTTTCAACTTCTTCCTTCACAGCCGCCACTTTGCGCGGGTTCACGGGTCTTAATTTTTGTCGAACTGGCTTGGCATCAGGATATGTTCGGATTTCATGTTCAACAATCGATTGATCTATGCCTGGCATCTCCTCATATGACCAGGCAAAGACATAGCGAAATTCCTTAAACAGGGAAGTATAGATAGCAATCTCCTCAGGAGAGTAGTTTGCACCTATATATATTTTTTCCACGACATCAGGGTTTAAAAAGATGTTAATAGGTATAGTGGCAGAAATATTTGCCATATTCCCCTCAGCAAACATTCCTTCCCTAGGCAAGGGATTGATAGGTATATCAACATCTTCTGACAGTATCACTCAAAACTCTTGTTTTTCTATTCTACTTAGTTCTGGAAGAAAATAGGATCGATGATGAAGATCCTCACAAATCTTATCACATCCACTCATAGCTTCCAGAAGAGCTTCATCAGAAGGTAAAACCATGTCTAAACAATATATAGAATGCGAAGAGTTTTCTTCCCATGCGGTCAAATAGACTTCTTATAGATCATTCGAGACTGTTAGAGGATCTAGAATGGGATTAGCAGTGGCTTGAGTGATATCTTGATATGCCACCTCCACTGCCGATAAGGGCACTTCAGGTTCATGGGGAGTTGGGAGAACCCAAGGATCATTCCTATTGACAACCATAGCTATGGACTTCCCCGCACTAGTAGAACCAATGTAATTAACCAGGGATGGAAGATCAAATGTGCCCATCAGTGATGTGTACATTCCAGTCCCCAAGCTCTGTGCAGTAGGTTTGACCTGATCAACCAATGGCACAGCAGACTCACTAGACTCTAAATGACCTTTTCAGGTAAAATCAAGTTGATCAATAGTAATCAACTTTCCCTCATGTGGAAAAACCACTACACAAAGAACGACCGATGCAATAGTGGACATCGCATAAGTCCAACTCCTTCCCAGAAGTAGATTGTAGTCCAAAGGAGCATCAATCACTTCTACTTCAACAGACACTTCTTTTCCTGGCAACTTAATCTCAAAAGCCGGTAGGATACCATGCGGATGGAAGGATCTTCCATCAAAAGTAGTAAGCAAAGTGTTTCATGGGACCAGCTCTGGGGATCCAAGAGCTTTCCAACAGGTCAAGGACATAACACATGTAGAGGCCCCCTCATCAAAAACTTCCCTTCCAATGGTCTTACCACCATGGATGACATCTATTGATAGGGCTACATGGTAAGGCAGGAAAGTTTTAACATATGATAAATGAAATTTTGCCATGAGACTCGAAGAGTCCATGCTACCTAAAGCTGCTAAGAGGGCATCCCTTTGCGGGACAACTCTATAACACCTCCAAAGCTGACATTGCACACAGGGTTTGAGCTAAGTCTTCAACCATGGAGTAATTTGAAGCAGCCCTAGCATTAGGGTTATGCAAGGTCTTCTTGAAGACACCTTTTGGTATCTTCGGCATAGTTTCAACAGGTTTCTCTATTGTGAGAGGGTTAGAAGTTTCACCTACATCTTTACCCTTCTCAAGAGTCTCTTTCTCATAGTTTTTGTTCCTTGTCTGCAACAAAGTCGAAGATCGAACCATGTTGATATAGTTTGGGTCAGGGTCAGTTTGAGTGCCCCCTTCTATGTTAGAAGCTGAAGTAGAGTTCTGTCCTTGGGGAAAAGGATTCTTTAGGACAACCGATTGTTGAGCTTTAAGCAGCTTCTGGGCTTGATCCATAAGGGGACAAAGGTGAGTAAGGTGGTCCTCTTGGCACAACTTACAAGGGAACTTGACCTTATTCTTTTCTTTTTTTCCTCCATCAGCATTGTTTGCGGGATTTTGCTTGTTTTGGTTTCCCTCTCCCTTCTTACCTTTCTTTTTCTTCCCACTGAGCTACTAATTACCCTTCTGAGAGGTTTGTGTAAATAAATTTGCACTCTGGGGGGAGGGGGCAGCCTTTGCTGCTTCCACCGTAGACTGCTTGACAGACAACTATTGAAGTTGTTTAGTCAAAGACTCTACGGTGGGAGAGTTAACAGACCCAACCACACCATCGGCACGGGGTCTAGGCTTAGGCTTCTCCGCATCATGCGAAGGCCTCGGTGCCTCAGGGATAATCTCATATAAGATCCTAGATTGTGAATAAATCAAATCCAGTTGTTGGGCCCTGAGTATGGCTTCTTCTTCATTCGTCACTCATGAGGTGGATACATCCTTAGATATGTATGGCAACAGTGATTTAAGGAACCATTCTAAAAGGAACTTGGGAGGGATAGTGGCTTTTATAAGGCTCTTTTTCCTCCTCCACTCTTGGATGTGATCCGAGATGTGGGTAGCCTTGTTTTGTCTAAAAGTAGACAACAAGTCCATTTTAAAATCATATTGGATAGGAAGCTGAAAGTGGCGAAGAAATGCACTAGCCAAGTCCCAGAAACTACTGAAAGTAGCAGAAGGCAATTCAATATACCATTTTGCCGCAGTACCTATCAAAGTCCTCTGGAACAGCCTCAACCTAACTGAATCTTCATTCAATGAATTTGAAGAACACCATAAATGGAAGGTGGTGGCATGAGCCCCAGGATCTTCACCAGTCTTGCCTTCAAACTTAGGGATGTCCGATGGAAATTTGGTGGGAACAGGTGGCTAGAAGGGGTCATGCCTCACCAGGTCATTCATCAATTTTGACAAATCTGGCAAGTTTAAGGTTTCCAGGAATGGAAGTTTGGGTCAAACCGGGGTAGTAAATGTGCCAGCTTGGGGATTTGAGGGACCTTCCCCCGAATTCCCATGGGTAAAAGTGGGGTTGCCCCCTGCCACTGGTTGCAAAGTGGGAAGATTGCTTTGAAATAGATTCCATCTGTAAGCCACAGGATTGTGTGTGGGAGGTGTGGTGTAAGAAGCTCAAGCCGTCCCCATAGAAGCAGGGGTCTGAAAGATAGGAGCAGGTATCCCTTCGCTAAACAACAAAAAGGGAGAGCTCATGTAAGGGACTGAAATTGGAGTTTGGAAACTTTTCCCATAAGAGGTGTTTCTCCCAAACTGCACTCCTACATAGGAAGGATATGGACCTACGTATGGACTATATGGGGGACTGTGCCCCCCATTCCAAGGAAATCCTTGGACAAATGCCGAGGATCCTACCGGACCACTCTGGGTAGTATATGGAAAGGAAGAAGGAATAGTAGGTATACTAGGGATCCCAGTAACCATGCCACCAAAAGTACCTGCTATGTCTGAGTGAACCGGTGGTTGAACCACCAGGCTCGCTGGAGTCAAAGGTGTAGAAGGTAGACTAGATCTAGGGGCACTTACCGGGGGAGGTAGTACCCCTTCAACCGGAATGGTTGAGTTGAACACAAAAGAACTTTATTCCGCAGAAGACATGGTCCTACCCATAGGGACACCTAATACAGGTGAATCAAAAGGTCTAACCTGAACGATCACAGGATCGTTTGAATTAGTCAAGGGGGTGTTAAAGTTTCTTGCCAACTCGTCAATCTGAAATTCTTCTATCTCAACTATATCAAGATCAAAATAGTTAGCTATCAGTTCTGGTTCACCAAGAACTTCACTTATCCCTACCGGTTCAAATGAACCGTCAGTGTCTAATCTCCACCTTTGGGGTAGAGGTGGAGGCTCCAATGTGGTGAGAGGAGGAAGGTTTCTCAACCTTCTTGACCTTCTAAAAGGTTGGTCCTCTAGAATTGAAAATTTGACAAATCACACCCTAAGGACAACTAAACACAGGCAAAAACACATAGCATACACTATAAAAATCCTAAAGCCTCAAGCAATAAAACAAGGGTAAAAGATGTACTTTCCCGAAGAAATCTGATGAACGATTACTTGGCGTCCTTGAAGTGGTTCTTAGGAACAAGCAGAGGAATCACCCAACCACCCTCCTACACTTTCAACAAGGGTTACCTCCCAATCCCGTTCAAGGTGAACCAGAAATGGCCTTCCGGTTTACCTAGGTATGAACCCTAAATGTCAAGAGACTAAAGGATACCTTGGCTATACCAACAGTCCGGGGGGACAGTCGCAAGCTGAACTCGTATGCATGGGCAGGGTAGCTAAGCCTGAAACTCTGTCTAGGACAGACTCCCCAGATGCATAAAAGTCTTGAGTTATGTTTTGACAAGGATTCGGAGGGTTATCTCCTCTGTCCAAGCCTCCACGCGGCCTTGTGATTAACTCCTGTTTGCAAGGAGATTTCCAGATACAGTCGATAAAGTCAAGGATTTACCTAAAGAAAGGTCCACTACATCTGAGTTTTATAACTTGTGGAAAGTTTACACTTCCTATCCCACAAGTCTAGCCTAAGCTAGTAGGTGAAAGGCCTCTAAAAAACAAAACTTACTAGTAAATTTTAATTTATGCGTTCATTTTAAAGGGTTGTTTCTTACTCAAGAGGAAATGGAGTGGTGTACTTGTGGTGTTTTTTACTCAAATAAGAAATAAATGAAAATAAAGGTGTATTCAAAGCAAATTACGACTATAAAAGCAAACTTCTTTTTCTTTTTTTGCAAATATATATTGATGAATTGAATGCAACGATAAAAGAAACTAAGCCTATATTTTTTGTAGTTTTTGAGATAATATTTTTAAATTGAAATAAACACTAATGCAAAAACAAAATGCAAAATCTTAACAATGTTTTTTTTTCACTTTTAAAAATACTCAAAATTCTACCATGCACCTAAAATGCATTATACTTGAGCAAAATTGAATCAAATAAATTGTATAAAAGCAACAAACTGAAGCAAACATGCTAACAGAACCAAAAGACAACCAACAAAGGAAGGATAGGAACCATAGCTTGGGTGCACACAATGACAAAAATCACTGTAGACTTGTAAAGGCAAGTGACAACCAACTACTGTCAAAAGACAGACTGAAAAAACAAAGCCCAAGGCCCTAATCATTGATCTGGACAGAGACACTTCAACCCACAACCCAAACAGGCCAAGCTACTTCAACATGCAAAACAGAGAATAAGCCAAGCAAATGAACCCAAGAGCTTTTGAAAAAGCATGAAGTGTGGTCACCAAAGGCATTCAGACAAGAAACACAACATTCATAAAGAAAATCAACTCACAAACAGGGATTACACAAAGAAAGGAACAAGCAAACCTTAACTTAAAAAATCCCTATTTCCAGGCATATACGCAACTGTATAGAAGGGAAACCCATGTATGATATGCGACTATCCAGTAAAGCAACCCGCGGATGCAAGCCTATATACGCGACTGTGCATAAGAGAAACCCGCGTATAGGTACAAATTTTTTCTCAAAAAATAAGAAAAATATACAAGACTTTCAAACACTGTGAGAAGTATGAACCAAAGTAACAAACCACGCACAGAATTCAAAGCAAAGACTGGTCAAGGGTGACAGAAAAAACCTACAACAGTCTGGGCTCCCCAGCAGAGTCACCAGTTCTATTGTATAGGATTATACACCTTATAACCTAAGGTCTGGGGTTACCAACATACTCAATAAACTTGTAGGAAATTGACTCTAGAGTGCAGTAAAGGAAATAGGAGGATGGGAAGGACTTACCCGATACATGACAGTTGATCCTAGCTTGTCCTCTTCCACTCTGCTTCTCCTCCAAAATCTTCAGGGATGCTTCCTCCTTCTCCTGTCAAGATTCAATCTTCCAAATACCAGATGATTCACATATATATATAAGCATGTTAGATAAATCATAAACAAAATATTGAAACATAAACATTTATCAAACCACAATACATGAAATACATTCAAGACACATATGGAAGAAGGATTCTCTTTATTAAAAATAATGAGGAAGTTCAGATTACAACCCAACGCCTGAGACAAGGAATCGTCTACAACCAAAGGATTCTAAGTTCCACTGCTCCAAAGACTTCTGTATAAACTCCACCAGCATAGCGTTTCTCTCCAAGTGTATGTACCAAACACCCTCCCCAAGGCCTGTATTTATACATGGTGAAATAAGGCAGTTTTGAAGGTTGAGGAGGTTGAGACAGTTAAGATGATTAAGGTAAATGAGTTAACTAATCTCAAGTAATCACATGTTTTTATTTTTAATGTCAAAGGGACACATCCATGGGTATGGAGAATAACAACTCGCATATGATCCGCGAGTTGCTATAAGAGCAACCCGCGTATACATCCATACATGACATGCAACAACTGACACTCACGTATGATCCGTGAGTTTCATATATACAGGGTCACGTATATAACTTGACATTGCTAAAAATTCAAAGTAACCAGCTAGATGGATGATGAATGTAGTTTATAATAAGCCTATCTATAGTGTTTTGGGCAATCCTCAATCCATCGATGTCCTTTTGTGTGCCAACATGAGGGATGTCGGCACTCGGACGGAGAGGTGCCATTCAGGTGGATAACACGGCCCATGCAAAAATCAATGGTTTTTCTACATATATGGATGGATATATGTGGAAAATTCCTCCATAGTCACACACATATGTGACTGTTTGGAAAAAAGTCACATATAAGGCCACACATAAGGTTTTTTAAGTAATCTAATCAGCAACTTCGCAATTTCTTGTACAGGATGGTCCTAGAGTGGAGAGAGTATGAACATGGTGTGGTAGAGGTGGTAGTAAGGGCTGATATAATGGCTCAACAAGCTCTACATGCATGTGGAATCTATAAGTTTTCATGTCTTGGTGGCTTGAGAGCCAAACCAAGACTATTGCAGATGCTGGTGGATTACTGGGATCCAGACTCTGAGTCCTTCCAGATAGATGGGATGTCCTTCACTATAGAGGTGGAGGACATATACTTCATTACAGGGATTTCTCAACGGGGGGAAGTAGTGAACCTTCATTCTCGTGGTGGGCCAGGAGGTGGCCTGACTATCGATGAGTACATTGCGGTGTACTTATATTCATACAAAGAGAAGGTGGGGAGTCAAGTCCCTACCAATGCTATATAGGTGTTGGGCCTAAATTCCATACTATTGACATTGGGCAGGATAGTAGGCTTGGTGTCACTCCACCAAGCCTTGCGGCCTCTGATGTTCTATCCAGTGGAGTGCATGAGACCCACGATTTATGACTGGAGCACTACACTACTGAGGAACATGAAACATCAGCTCAGTGAGTGTAAGGCGAGCAGAGTGCGGAAATTCAGGTTTAGCAGTATATTGAGCACATTTTTCTTTGAGCGTGTTCTAGGATTGAGCCCCAGAATTGACGTTCCTCTTCATGGGGTTCGATATCCGGCCCAACAACGTTGGACAGATGCGATGCGCAGACTAGGGGGAGGTAGGGTGGCCAACCCCTATCCAGCTGACTTCTTTCTATGGTGGTGACGACATATAGTTTCCATTGATGACTACCCCTATGCAGGGATAGATTTACAGGGGCACCTAGACATGCCGTTACCACCAGGATCGGAATATGGCGATATAGGTAACAAATCTCGACCCTCTCTTTTTTTTTAAAATTTTTCATTATTTTAATTTTTTTGTATTTTCTGATTATATGGAATCAAAAGACATATTTTTGGATGACAATACATAGTGACATCTACCATTTGTGTGCAAATGTGGGACCATGGCGGCTGGAAGGCTTCCCTTGTCATAGACGGAGGGGAAGAGGAGATGATATCATGGGTTTGGATGTGGAGTGGAAGCTCCAGAGCATTCATACTAATTTTGTGAGGCTGACACACAGGGTTCCCATGGTGCAAGTCAAGTACTTTCCTGAGGCTATGCAACACCAGGTGGTGGGTGTACCACGAGCATGGATGCAATTATTTCGACGACTAGCTAGAGCCATAGTGACCTTCCATGATCACATCCCCCTCCTCCTCCATAGGTTTATATACCTTAGAGTCTATATATTTTTTACTATCGTGTATTATATGTTGGTGTCTCGAGAGCCCCATTTTTGTATCATGACACTATGTATTACCACATTTTAGATGTTATATAAAAAGTTTTATGGTGATTGGTTTATTTATTTACATGTGTAAAAATTGTGTTTGTGATGAATTTATTGTGTATGAAACAAATCCCAATCTAACACGTACTTAGCATATGAGTCGGAAACTTAATTATTAATTCTTGGAATGTGTATGTATGTTATATTGTCAAACAGCCATTCTAAAAATCTCACATGTAAGAATATTCTTAATAACGTTGGATCTCTAACATGGTACAAACCATTAAGCTGACACTACTAACTCCAAATCAAGACATACCTCAAGAGAGAGAACTCCATGTGAAATGGAATCCCATAGAAGCTCAATAACGACACTATATTCGACAACATTGTTGGAATATGGCCGCAGACATACACCTCCTGAAGACAGTACCTGACCCATAGGAGTATAAATCACCCAAGCAGCAGAGGCTAAGTGTTGAGTGTGACGGCTCGCACCATCCATGAATCCTATGTAGGTGGAATATTCCATTGACATCTGCCACAAGAAACGAAAACTAATCACAAACCCGATCACTATAAGAAAAATACCTAACTATGCAAAATTGTACAATAATATACAATAACCAGCCTTGGATGAAAATCATGCATAGTACTTCTTGAGATAGAGCCCATTTCTAGGCTCCACCAAGGCCGTTCCCTCGTAATCCACTAACTCATAAGCACCCTTCTCTAACACACGTTTTACCACGTAAGGACCCCGCCACATGGGATTAAATTTTCCTACCCTCAAGGGTTCTTTCGGTTGATCTCACAAAAGGACCAATTCTCCCTCACTAAACCTCCTTGGACAGACAGACTTATTGTACTAGACCTTTATGCGATGTTTATTTACTTCTAGAGCCACCAAGTCATCCCAACACTGCTCATCAAGTTCCTTAAGGTGGACCAAATGCTCGTCCAATGGTGAAGTGTCTGGTAAGATTTCTACAGCTAGCTTCAAAGAAGGAATCTCGCATTCAACTGGAAATATCGACTCCACTCCATGTACAAGTTGATATGGAGAAAAACCCGTGGCAGTCTTAACAGCGGTTCTATATGCCCACAAAGTAGGATATAACATGATGTGCCAATTATTCTTGCTTTGTGTGATGGTTCGTTGTAGAATGGATTTGAGTGATTTATGCACTGCTTCTACCTCTCCATTCACTTGAGGGTAGTAAGAGGAGGAATGCTCTTGCTTGTACCCTAACTTTGATGCCAACTCTTCCATCACATGATTCTGAAAGTGCGAGCCATGGTCAGTGACAAGGTCTTTCAGAATTCTAAATCTAGTAATAATCTGGTTGAATATGAAGTGGGCAGCTGTCTCACCATCGGATTTAACTGTAGGCATAGCCTCAGCCCATTTCATGAAGTAATCAATAGCCACTATGATATGATGATGCCCCCGAGTTGAAGCTGGGTTGCAATCCATAAAATCGATCCCCCACTTAGTGAAGGGACCGGCAGTGATAATGGGATGTAATGGGTTAGGTTTTGAGTGCATATTATGTGCGAACACCTAGCAAGGGTGGCACCTCTTAACCGCATCTACACAATCCTTAAAGATCGATGGCCAGAAATAACCCGCTCTTAAGATATTTTGAGCTGTAGAAAGCCAGATAAATGACCACCACACACCCCTCCATGGCAATCATTTAGCACTACCTCAACCTCTTCATGAGTTAAACAAAGTTGTAAAATGGAAACTATCCCACAGCGATACAAAGTGTTATCCACTATGAGGTAGTTTTTAGACACATGACGTAATTGTCGTCGTTCATCCCATGAGAGGTGAGTAGGGATCTTCAATGTTTGTAAATAAATTATGATATCCCCATACCATGGGTCTAAAGTTGAGATTAAGAAGATGTGTTCATCGACAAACATATCTTCACAAACCAACTCCTTGGCCTCGCTTGGGAAATCTGATATAAGCTTTGCAAAAATTAAAGACTTCTTTGATTTTTCCAAAACAAATTCAAGATCGAATTCTTGCAGAATGACAATCCATTTATTATATTTTCCCCCAATCATCCTTCGAGTGAGGATGAATTGAAATGGATTGACATGGGCTACAACCAAGGTTTGGTGAAGGAGAATATAATGTCTCAACCATTGAACTGCATGTACGGTAGCTAAATTAAGTTTCTTGACATGAGAATAATGAATTTTTGCATCAATAAGGTTCTGAATCAGATAGTATATGACATGCTATTGGAGCTCCTCATCCTCTTGAACCAAAACCATACCAATCGTCTCCATGGATGTGGCCACATAAAGTATAAAATCATGGCTATAGTCTGGGGGACTAATCACCGGCGCTGATGCTAGGGCTTGCTTGAATGCATCAAAGGACTCTTGGGCTCGCTCATCCCAACAAAAGGTGGTGTCCTTCTTTAATAGATGCATGAAGCCTCTACTCAAATTGGAAAAATTGACAACAAATCTCCGTAAGAAGTTTTCCATGCCTTGCAAACATTGAAGATGACGAATATTCTTTGGGGGAGACAACTGAAGTATTGCCTCAACCTTCAAAGGGTCGACTCTTATACCCTCTTTAGAAACGATGAATCCTAAAAAATGACCTAACTTCACACAAAAGATGCACTTATGAGTATTTAACCTAACCAAATAATGCCACCATCTTTTGAATACCAATCTCAAGTGATAGGGATGACACATTCTCATACGAGAATGAGCAGTAAGGTCATCCAAAAATAATTTGATAATGGACTTGAGATCATGGAAGATCAAGGTCATTGCCCGCTGAAAGGCATTTTTTGATATGCAAAAGTTCCCCAAGGACAAATAAATGAAGTCTTATGTTGGTCCTCAGGTTTAATTTGTATCTTATTATATCTAGAAAATCCATCCATAAAGGAAAAAACCTTGCTACCCGCACACTCATCCAAAATATGATCAATAAATTGTGTGGGGAAATTGTCCTTAGGACAGGAACGATTCAAATCATGGAAATCAGTACATATGTGGACCACTCCGTGCTTCTTATCCACCAGAACGGGGTTTGAAACCCACTCCATCAAGGGAACGGGATAGATAAAAATGTCTTTTAACAGTTTCTCTATCTCTGTCTTAATCGTGGGTGCTTTCCTAGGATTCACTGCATGCAAGCATTGTCGAATAGGCTTAGTGTTGGGATAATTCTTAATCTTGTGCTCGACAATATGAGGGTTCATACCTAGCATTTATTCATAAGACCAAGCAAAGATATCACAGAATTCCTTAAATAGCTCAGTGTATTCTTGAATCTCAGCATGGGAACATTCCGCCCCAATATAGAAATTCTCTATCTTGCCAGGATCACGAGAGATATTGATAGGAATTGTTGAAGATATGTTCACCATGTTTCCATCAGCCATCTGACCAGGAGAGCTTAATGAAACCATAGGACTACCAACTCTCTCACTAAGAACCTCCCTAAAGTCCTCATGCTCCAAGCGGTCAAGCTTAGGAAGAAAGTAAGATCTACGATGGAGTTCTTTCCATGGTGGCTCAACTCCCGACATAGCCTCAATAGTCACTTCATATGAAGGGAAAACTGTATCAAGGCAGTCATGGGCATGAGAATATTGAACTATCCATGACGGCAACACATAAGGGTCCTCTTCCTCCGCCTGCAAAGAGGAAGGACTAGGCTTTTCAAAACACTTGAGATTAGCTTGATAAGCTATCATAGTTGCAGGCAACGGCATGTCCATCACGATGGGCTCACTCAGAGTACTCGGTGTAGGAAGAATCCAAGGATCTTCCATATGACTCATGCGAAAAGACACCGATCTCATAGATGTCGAAGCCTCACCAGAACTAGACCCTATCATAAGAATCGGTGCAGGACAACTAAAGCTTCCCATGAGGGATGGATACATGCCTACACCCACACTCCCAGTTTCCAGTTGAGAGTGTTCAATGATTAGGATTGAAGCTCCCGAAGATGCTGTAACAGATAGATTCTTGAATGTCGTTTGATCAATAATGACTATCTTCCCATTAAATGGAAAGCATACAACACGAAATAGGGAAGAAGCAACGGCTTGCATATTGTACATCCAATTCCTACCCAGCAAGAGATTGTAGTCAAGGGGTGCATCAACCACCTCGACCTCTATCGCAATGGTCTTCCCTCCCAAATGGACTTTAAGGGAAGGAAGGATGCTATGCGGTCTAAATGATCTCCCATTGAACGCAGTTAACATGGCCGATGATTTAGACAGTTCAGGGGTGTTGGTTACTACTGCTCACGTCCGGTTTTACTTTACTGTACCAACAATACCCCTAGCTCACTGGCCCTTTCGATGACAGATCGCAGAATGGCCTGAAGTCTCATCGAAGTGATCTTGGATGGTTTGGCTGAAGACTCAAGTGTCCTCAGCCAAGTTCTGTAGCATCCTAGTGGTTCTTATCTCTTCTTAGCCAGCTGGGCCTCACTGCGAGGCATAGTATTTCTCTCACTTGATGGCCCTAATAGGGAAGTGACTCTTATCGCATCGCAGCTCCTAAGATAATGCGCAAACTATCCCTTTTGCTCAACCTGGATCCTGCGATATCTCACACCGCAGCTCCTCCGATGGTGCAATATCACCCTACTTACTACAATCTCTTCTACGGTAAGAATCAATGAGACTCTCAAGGTCCAAAGGATTTTTCCCTAGGTACAATGGCTTAGGTACCTTCAACAAGATGTTTAAACAACCTTACTTAAAATTCCACAGTTCAATATGCTTAACATCGACTATGCGCAATCCTGCTGAACTTGTACACATAAGTCACTTAACACTGTAACTATTACTATCGTGAATCAAGTACTGATAAACTCTTACACAGAATACTTGATTCGTTCAACTTGCATGTAAACCTCTATGCTACTTGTAACTGAAAGACAACATACATATATTAACTATAAAGAAAGTTCATGTAATGAATGACAGATAGCAATAAGTAAACACAATCACATGAATCAATCGCATGACACATTGATTTTACGTGGTTCACTTCCAGGGTAGAAGCTACGTCCACAGGAACTGGTTTATATATTATAACTTGGAAGTGTAAACATAGTTCTGTTGCAACCTCATATGTAGCTGAGATCTTCTAGGTAACTCCGCGCACACCGTCGAGAGCCCTTCTCTCCTAGATCTCTTCTCTCTTCTTATATTGCCTTTTTACAATATACTCTTCCTCTCTCCCTCTCTCTCTCAATCCTTGGGGATTGTTACATTCATGCTGGCTATTGGTTACAGTAAGATGACTACAGATTGAATACAGAACCAGATCTTTATTGTCTATGAAATAACAGACTAATTGGCTATCTAAATGTTTAGCTAGCTAGTTATCTGAATAGCTCAATGTTTGAACAACTAAACTTTCACAATACAAAATACATGCTTTTATAGGTAGCCCGAAGGTCTTGCCATTAGAAAACTATGGGCCTTTCCCAACAGTAACCCAAAATAAACCCTAACTATGACAGTTGACTTATTTGTACTTTGAACTATCGCTTTACATCACACCACAGCTCTCTGCAGTCTTCCACGCTTCCCGGCGTTGATCGTGGGTACAGGCGCTACTTCCTCAGTCACTCCCCTTCTGCCCTTTATCTTCAATACCTTATTCCATTGCTCCCTTTTCCATTTATGAGGGTAGCTGAGCCCTTCTGTCTTCGTCGCTGCCTTAAGTGCAGTGGTTGAGCACTCTCATCTCGGCCGCTACCTTTAGTGCAGTGGGTGAACTCTCTCTTCTCGGCCGCTACCTTCAGTGCAGTGGGTGAGCTCTCTCTTCTCGACCGCTCAGGTACTGTTCTCTTTGAATTTCTTGTTCTGATATAGCAGCTTTTCATGTAGCTACGAGGCCCTGCTCCAACAGTCCCCTAACACTTACTTGTGTCTCACCCATGAGCCATTAACAGCTGGTTTCTCTTGCTGCAGCTTCTCCTTGGATTCCTGCGAAGTCCTTGTAAGTTTATTTCGAAGTCCTGTGACTTATTTCTCCATAGCTTCGACACACTCTTGTGCCATTTCAAGCATATCTCAACTAATGCTGGAGTCTTCTCTAACTTCAATTTCTTTTCTTCTTGTAGTGAACTCCTTAACCTTTTTCTCAACCGCATCGACTAGCTCTGCGATTTGTTCCTGATAGGGTTGAAGTAGGTTATTGAATCGTATCTCTTTTTCTCTCAACCGCTACACTTCCTATTGTAAATGGTTCATATCTGTTGTCTTCTTCATCTTTTCAACAGCTCCTAAGCTCTTGACTTCTTCCTTCATTGCTGCTGTGTCCTTCTCTATGTTCTGGATGCTCTGCTGCAATTCCAATTTAGTTGGGAGCTCGTCTAGATCTGACCATGTCTTCGTCGCATCGGCTAGTAATGAATCTGCATCATCTATGCGACACTTCATCTATGTTGAAGTGAGTCTAAAGGCCTCTGCCCTTGCTTCCTTGTCTACCTGGGGTGTTCCTGGTTCTTGAGAATCAAGATCAGCAATCTGTGCCTTGTGGTATTCTTCCATATTGGTCACTGTCTCTTCCAGAGCCTTTGCTCTGCCTGCAACTCTTCTTACCTTCTGCGTGAGAGGCAAGGCAAACTCAATGTTACACTGGGGTAACTCTAATGCGATGCTATGAAGGACCTGACTGAGGTCCTGTTCTCTTTCTTCATATGTTCTTAACTCCTCCGCCTTTGTCTGAAGCTTGCGGTGAGTTCTGCATTCTTTTGTCTCAGCTGGGTGTTTTGTTTATAAGTCGCAAGATCTCTATCCCTGAGCTCTGCACTTAGCTGCTACTGGATCATCTATAATTGATCAATGGGAAACTCTGTGAGGTTAACCTCAACAGGTTGTCTAATCTGTATCTACACATCCATCATCGAAGCAAGGAATCAGATGCTCCCTAGTGGTATCAACACTGTATTGATGCGATCCTTTGCAATGACTTCCTCGCGGGAAGTCGATGGTGCTGAAATTTCTCCTGCTGTCACCTTTACTGGTAGAATCTGTATCATGGTAGTCTTCTCAATGATTGCTTTTAACTCCAAAAGCTGCTTATCTATCGCACTTTGCAGCTTGTCTTGCGATGTCTGCATCGCCTGAAATGTGTCCTTCATTTCCTCCTTTAGTCCTGTTGCGATTTGATCATAGTCATCGTCAGTCAGTGCGGTCTCTAAAGTTGGCTTTGTGGCTTTGGATTTTTTCCTCTTCTGTGCATCTGGTGGAACTTCTTCTGCATCTTTCCTCTTTTGTCCCTATGGTGGCACTTCTACTGTGTCTTTCTTCTTTTGTGCCTCTGGTGCCACTTCTGCTGTATGTGTCTTTTTAGGTCCCACTTTGTCTTTTCCTTTGTCTAATGGGCCGAGTGGTGCAGTATCTGTTGGTACATTTCTTGCTACGGCATCTTCCAATGCCTTCTTCCATTCTTCATCAAAATATTTGATGGTGTCTTCTACATCCTGCGTTGTCATTCTGAATGAACCATTTGCCCAGTTATCTGTTCTAGACCCTTTTGGCCTTAGGTAGATTCTATGGCTATCCGCCATGAAATCAAGCCGATTATCATACATGTCCACAACCTCCATGCTGATCCGCAGTGTTTCCTAAATGACTTTCTTCAACCGGTTATAGTATTCATAGAATACTATTGCATTGATCTTTTTCTTAGCTGGGCTGTTGCTCTCCCATAAGTTTGCATAGAGCGTGCCTCTAGAGTCGTTGCTTCGTACCTATAGAAACTGGCTATGGGGTGGCTCTTTCCAGTCGATGAATGCACATAATATAAGCATCCATGAAAAATGGAAGGGGTGGTTTGCCTCATCCTATGCTGTTAAACAATCTTGGGTAAAAATATTTAATAAGAATAAACACCAATTAAATTGTTCACCTTCTACGACTTGTATGGCAAGGTGAATTATTAATCCTATGACTTCTTTTGGATGAACCTTGTTTAATAGTCTACCTGCAAGTAGACTAGCTGTAAATCTGAGTGTATCATCTACTATTGTTGTGAGGTCATAAGCCCGACCTCCTCTCTGTATCTTATACTTGGTAACAAGGGTTGCTGGTAGCTTGGAATCCTTGCTCTTACCTAATATATGTGTCTAAGGGTCCTTACCGGTCTTGGATAGCTCGGTGATGCGGTGTATTAAGTTGACATTGAGATCGACCCAGTTACCCAACCAGAGGTAACCTCCATGTACATGGGAAAGTAGCACACGCACCATGGCATTAACCTCTACACCTCATCCAAAATATGGTATTCTCAACAAATTGAGCAAGCCTGAGTGCTCAAGAATCTAGACATGTTCCTTAGGAACAAACTCATCTGCATTGGTCCTCGGGTTCCTCTGAACCGTGAGATACTGGTCCGGCCAAAAATGAGAATATGTCTTACCATCTCCAAGGTTATAGTCTATGAATTTAAGAACAGGGGCACACCCTAATAGGTCTCCATGTTTCTTTACATGAGGGTCAATGGCCGGTAGCGGAATAGGAAACTTAGCACCCTTGGGAATGGTTACCTCTGGTGCGTCCTCGACTTGTGGCACAATGTATTCTGTTGCCATGTGAACTTCTTCTTCCTGCTCTAGGTGGGACTCTTCTACTATCTGAGCTTGAATCCTCATCCTTGGAATCTGTCTAACCTGTGATGTACCTAATTTCACACCCTTGGCCAGTGTTTTCATAGCAGATGCAAGGCCACCATGCTGGAATCATCTCACAATGTCTTCTAAAGGTTCCTCCTCGGATAGAACCCACTTGGTGCAATACTCTGGAAGGGAAATGGCTATGAAATTGGGGAAAACTAGCACTATGTAACTAGAATATCCCTGCATAGGAAAACTCGTCAAATTTCTCTATAGCTCTCATAAATCGCAAAAGTAACCCTTCTGTATGAATGATCTGTGTATTTATAACGAAGGCGATAATCTTTGAAGGAATGGTCATCTCGGCTAGACCCGTCAGCAGTATTAATTGCATGGACAAGACGACACCCTTCGTTTCAATCCTCCTTAATTGCTGAAATCTGATCATATTTCTTGAAAGCTGTGTGCAGGCGCCGGCAATCTCGACCAAGATTTACCAAATCTGCGAAAAATCACTGTACTATTTCTGAATCTAGGATATCATATACTGGTCATATTTTCATTAACTGCTTGTCAGAAGGTGAAGTGACTGGCCCTATGTCTCTTTTCAAAATTGTCTACGTGGCACAGGGAACATCGCATTGCTGCGATAGAACACTGCAACATTCTAAACTAAAGTGTTTCACACAAATTTTTTTTTTCAAGCGTTCTATGACTTGCGCAACGAAAAAATTTCCTCATGCGATTTGTTATACTTAGAATGCTTTTTACCTGCCGGTGTAGACTAACTACCGATGCGATGCCTCCTTTCAACTACACTAGACATCTGCACATCCATAACTGTCTGAGTTAGGGCTTAGAGGTGGAGTGGCTATCACTATAAAGCTTAAGCCTATTGCCATTAATCAAGGTAGGAACAAGCTCCCCGTTCAGTTTGCTAAGTTGAATGGAACCTCTTTCTGTAACTTACTGAATCTGATATGGCCCTAACCAATGCATCTTGAACTTTCCTGGAAACTTAATAAATTTACTGTCATAGAGGAGCACTAGGTCTCCTGTCTGAAAAGTATTACTCTTAATGTACCTGTCATGCCAATCTTTTTCTCATGCCTTCTGCACTTTCTGATGGAATCCTGCGATGAATCTGTCTTCCTCTAAGGCCAGTAGCTACGCTAGTCTTTCATTCATCCTGTCTGTATCAACCATCCTGGTAATTTGAGCAACTCTTACACTGGGAATAATATATTCCATAGGCATAAAAACCTCTTGTCCATACACCAAGTTGAAAGGTGTGTGTCCTATAAGTTTCTTGCATGTAGTCCTATAAGCCCATAATATAGCATTAACCCTGAGGTCCCAATCATTTCTGTGGCTTTTACAGATCTTAGTAAAATAATTTTTTAGAATATTGTTAAAGGCCTCCACCATACCATTAGCTTGTGGGTGGTAGGGAATGCTCTTATGGTGTTGTATCTGGAATTCCTCTGTCAAGGCCTCAATAGTCTGATTCAGAAAGTGTGTGCCTTGATCGCTCATCAAAATTGTTGGACATCCAAATCTGCTGATGATGTTTTCAAAAATGAACTATACAGCTGCAGTAGCATCAAAATTCCTTACTTCTTTGGTGTATGCCCATCTGGTGAGGTATTCTGTTCCTGTGATGATGTATCTCACAGCAATTCATTTTCCTGGTGGGTTGATAGGACCCACAAAATCTATAGCCCATTTGTCAAATGCTCACAACGTAATCTGTGGTCGCAGCGGCATCTCATCTCTTCGCAAAGGTTTTCCTACCCTTTGGCAGATATCGTAGCATCTGTAAAATTCCTTAGTATCCTTATGCAAAGCAGGCCACCATAATCCTGCATTCAGAATTTTCTGCGCAGTCGGCTTTCCTACGAAATGACCTCCTACGGTACCTGAATGTGCTTCTCTGATAATGGCCTCTTTCTCGTGTGGCATAACATATCTGCGCAGGACTTCATTTGGACCTAACTTTTATAATTGTCCTGTGATCAAAGTGAAGTCTGCTGCTTTAACAACTAATTGCATCTTTTGCTGCTTATTAAACTCAATAGGTTCCCACCCTATAGTGAGAAAGTGAATAATATCTGCATAATATTCATCGATGATCTAGATAGAAAACAATTGCACATCTGGAAAATTATCTTCTAAGTTACTTGGTTCTTCTCCTAAATCTATCCGTGACAGATGATCAGGTCCGGCATTCAATCTTCCTGGTTTTACAATAATTTCGAAATCATACTCCTGAAATAGAAGTAGCCATCTGCAAATTATTCCTCCTAATACTGGCTTATTGACCAAGTACTTTAGAGCAGAATGGTCAGTGAACATATTGAATGGGGCACCCAATAGGTAGTGCCTGAACTTCTGTAAAGAATACACCATGGCTAATCCTTCTCTTTCTGTAGTGGTGTAGTTCTTTTCTGCAGTGGATAGCTTTCTGCTTGAGTATGCGATAGGGTGATTAATACCCCCTTATCCTGGTTGAGTTAAGACGATCCCCAGTGCGATGCCAAATGCATCCACATGTACATGAAATGGCTTGTGCCAATCTGGAAATATTAAGATGGGTTCTATAACCATCTTCTCTTTAAGTCTGTCTAGACTGTGTTAGCATTCCTCATTCCATAGGAATTTCATGTGTTTCTTCAATAGCTTTTCCATCGGTGCTATGATCTTTGCATAACCCTTGATGAATTTTCTATAGTACCCGGTATGACCGAGCACTGTCCTCAATTGCTTGACTGAGTTGGGTGCTGGAATATTGACAATGATGGCAGTCTTTGTAGGATCTACCATCAAGCCTTGTCTGCAAACAATATGACCCAACAAAATACCAAATGGCGCACAGAATATACATTTCTTCAAGTTAAGAGAAATATGATATTGCCTACATTTCTCTAACATCAATCTTAAATCTCTTATATGCTTGTTGATTAATCCAAATACAGTTCAGTCATCAAAATAAACTTCTAGGAATTTATGGATGTATTCTTTAAATACAACAACTACTACTTTGGAAAATATAGCTGGTGCATTTTTAAGACCAAAGGGCATTACCGTATACTAGAATGAGCCCCATTATGTCGCAAAAGTGGTATTATGGTGATCCTCTGGATGGATTCTGATCTGGTGATAGCTTGAAAAGCCATCAGTGAAGGAGTAGACCTCCTGTCCTCCCACATTGTCTAGAAATTCAACAGTAAATGGTGTCGGAAATGGGTCATGAAGTGATGCATCGTTGAGTTTGCTCAAATCGACACAAATTCTGATTTCTCCTTTGGTTTCCTTTTCTTACACAACCATGGGACTAACCCACTTGCTTTCTTCTACTGGATTGATGATGCCTGCTGCTAGCATCTTATCGATCTCATCCTTAACTTTTTTTTTATAATGAGGATTTAATCTGTATGGACATTGCTTAACTAGCCTGGAATCCTCTTTCAATGGTATCCTCATTACTCCCAAATATCCAACTATTCCCTTCATCTCTGTGAACTTAGTAGGAAATAAGTCCTGATAGTCATGTAGCAGATCTGCAATGTGTCCTACCATCTCATTATCCCAATAGTCTCCAATAGAGGCAAACTTTGGTTCTGTTTCGGTGCCAATGTTGATCTTCTTAATCTTGATAGGCTCCGTGATAGTTGGAATCTGGAGTTTCGGTCCATCAACGTCGTGAGTTCCTTCTGACTCTGGAATGTTGACACTATGAGGATCCTCATCCTCATCATCTGGTTCTGCTGCGAAGTTATAACACTCGAGCGCATCTTCTAACTGGATGGTCCAATCAGGTTGAGCCGACTCTGATAGGGTACAGTCTTCAAATATCTTAGTCTTTATTACATCTAGGGCCTGATCAATGCTTGGATACTCAGATTCAAAAGAAAAAGTGAGTTTAAAGTTGTCTATCATAAGTGGCCATGTAATGGTTCCTCTGTGCAACTCGGTCTCGGTGTACCAATTCTTTGGAATTTGGTCTAAAGTGTGAATGAATAGGTGAACCCATTCATCCTCAGGAATGTCCAACCAATTCTGTTCACACATCTTAATATGTGACATGGGGTCACTTTCTCCTGTGTATCTCTGCTGTAGACACTCCTTGTCATTAGAAAACCTGATCGCCATCAATCTCTTGAAGTCATCCCATGATGCGATATTTTCTCTATGTGTATTCCACCATCTTGTAGGTGTGGCTCTTACTGCAAGGTCAATAGCAGACATCCTCTGCTCATGAGGAATTTCTTGTTCAAACTGCTGTAGGAAGTCGTTGACATCTACTAAGCCATCAAACGACGGAGTATCCTTAATATTTGTGCCAATCCATCGCAGTGACTTATTCATAAATGCACATCTATGAGTTGAGACTTCGTAAAGTCTGTTCTGCCAATTCTCTAGACCAACATCCGAGTCTAATGCGCATGAGCTGTCACATCGCCAACTAATGTTTCCTTCTGCGGTCGAATTGATGTAATCACTCTCATTGGCGGTCATCTGATAGAGGCTCTCCATATTACGCGCCTCATCCTCTGCTCTGATAGGTTTAATATATCTAGGACCCTGGAAAGGATCCAACAGTGCAATGACCCCGATCTGTGTATCCTCAAAGATCATTTGTATTTTCTTTAAATCAATAATAGCCATGTTATCGATTGCCCAATCAATACCTAGTAGAGCTGGGTACGGTCTACTATCGCCAATGATTTCTATAACTCCAAAGTCCGCAATTCTACGAACTCCATCAATGTCAACTGGCACTTGCGATAATCGACCCAATGGTGATACCCTCTGTTGATTGGCTAGTCTCAGATGGATAGGTGATCTGGCTAACTTAGGGCTACCCATCTGTTCCCATGTCTGCTTAGTCAGAACATTAAATTCTGATCCTAAATCTAGGATTACCTCATCCATTTCAAATTCTCCAACTTGGGCTGTGAGTCACATCTCTCTTCCTGTTCTTGTATGGCCCATAATACTATGAACAACACGCTATGCACTACTCACAGAAGAATATTGTTGACACTGGTCTATAATGTGCTGAAGCTCTCCGATAGATTTCTCATTTCTCACAAGTTTTAAGCAACTCCGCAGGAAGGATTGTATGCTTCCTATCAACTCATCCTCATCGCACCTTCGTGATGTGGTAGCCTGTGATATCTGCATAGGGATAATGCCACAAGGTGTTTTCTATGGTACGCCCCTAGACGGCTGTACCTACGATCCTGTTGGTGTAGGGTCATTAAAGAAAGTTTTAGCTTCCTGAAATGTTTCTTTATTCTCCTGTAGGTTGAGTGGTGTTTATTTATTAGTGGCTTTGCGCACCCACTCCGAACCTATATTCTTTTCAGTATCCTGCAATGTTCTACTAGTAGAAGCACCGCTGCGAGTCACAATTTTGACTTGTGGTTCTGGCTCTTTTTGCTCAGTAGCAATAAGCTGAATGTTTTGGTGTACTGCTAGCTTAGGGTCCTTGATCTTTGCTATCAAGGTATGACATTCTTCTATAGCGTGATCATAATATTTGCAATAGTCACATGTGGTAGTAGGGTTCTGAAAGTCCCTAGCATAATGTCCTACAACTCCACAGTTATAACAAGTAATCGGTCCACGGCCATGACCAAAGCCTTCACCATGGCCAAAGCCTCCTCCATGGCTTCATCCTCTGAATCCTCCACCATGGCTAACATGAGCCAGTTCATGCTGTGGTCCTACTACTGGACCTGGTGTCTCTGATTGGACTTTGTACAAGTCATGTTTTCTCTCGACCATGAGATCATAAGCTCTACAATTATTTTCATCATTTCCTACGGACTTACAGAAGTTACATTATAAGTTCTTAGGTTTCTGTACATACTTCTGAAGTAAAGGGAATTCTTGTGGTCTATGTCCTCTGGTTCTGCAGAGTTCACACCATGGCCCTTGGGTCTGTATTAAGGGGTTAGGAGCCCCACTTGATAAATATTCAACAAATACTAGATAGTTATCTTTAGTATGGCCCTGTCCTTTACACTTTGTGCACCATAGTTCTTGTGGAATCTCTTTTCCTTTTCTAATCTCATGCAGCTGTATGGTGAGATTAGCTAACTGGTTTTGCAGGTTTGTCATACCTGTACCGGTCTTAGCTAGAGGTGAAGCCTCTAGTTTCATTGCCATCTCCAATGCTTCATCCTACATATGGAGTCTCTATTGCATGAGGGGAAGTCTGATATGTGGGAGCAGTGCTACGATGAAACATTCCTTATGCTTCTCTTATGCAAACTCAAATATGACCTGGTCTATAAGAGCTTTAAATTTCTGGTCAAAGTCTCATACTGAATCTAAGGGTAGCTGTTTGATGTCTTTGAGCTCAGTAATGCACTGTGACTCAGACATAGGTTTCTTAAATTCTTTGATCATGGAGGTCCTAACCTGTACGAGCATTCTGGGCTACGTTGTGGTATTCTTCATATACCATGTTAGAGCTCTGTCTCTAAGTGTGGTAGCCAACTGTACAAGTTTAGTATTATTGTCCTGAATCTGTTTGATGGTCCATATGGCTTCGCATAGGAACCAATGTTGTTCTGGGTCTTCTGCCCCTGTACCCTTGAAGGTAGGTAGCTTCATGTCATCCCCCATTCTGTTTCTACGTGGTGGATGCTGATGTGCTGTATTACTACCACTCGGTGGTATAGATGTAGGTGATGTAGCAGTAGTATGTGCTGTGGGTGAACTACTAGCTGTAGTTCCTATGGGATTATTCTGAGTCCCGGTTGTTTTCTGTGGGGTATAAGGGTGGTAAGGGATACCCCCTACTGTTCTCTCTATATTATTGTGACTCTGTTCTCTAGTGCTGTCTAAACTGTTTTCAAAGAGAGAGGATCTGAAATCTACTTTGTATTTCTTACCACTATGTGTACATCCAAGGTCATCAAAATCACTCTCAAACTCTTATGACGTTACACTTTCTTAGCTTATTGGTCTGAAAACATATCCATTAATCCTTTTTCATGTAATAACATCTTAATGGACAAATTTAAATATTTTAGGTACTTACCGCGATATCCTTTGAAGAATTACTGCTCAGCTTCACTGAAGCTTTTTCTTTGATCGACTGCAAAACATGTAATAAATCCTTCTAGCACACTCGCAAGCCAGAAGTCTACTACTTGTGAAATGGGATTATCAACTCTCCTTACAGTATGAATCAGCTCCTATGTCCATACAATGTTTCTTTTCTTCTTGAATATATTCTTATCAGTCAACTTTGATAACCAGTCATACAACTCATTTGCGTAGGTCGCAAAAAATATCGTATGCAGGTCTATGAATATATGTTTTTGCAACCAGTCCTCTGTACTCAGTCTAGGACTCTTGTTTTCTGTCGCAGCAAATTCTTTTTCCTTAGACCCAACCCACTGGTTGAGTTTTTCTTTCATAGGATGCCAACAGAACATTAGCGCTGCAATGTGTTCAAAGCCGGCAACAGAACCATTTGTTGGTTACTACTGGGAAGACCCGGGTTTACTTTACTGTACCAACAATACCCCTAGCTCACTGGACCTTTTGGAAATAGACCACAGAATGGCCTGAAGTCTCACCCGAAGTGATCTTGGATGGGTTGGATGAAGACTTAAGTGTCCTCAACCAGGTTCTATAGCATCCTAGTGGTTCTTATCTCTTCTTAGCCATCTGGGCCTCACTGCGAGGCACAGTATTTCTCTCACTCATTGGCCCTGATAGGGAAGTGACTCTTATCACATTGCAGCTCCTAAGACGATGCACAAACTATCCCTTTTGCTCAACTTGGATCCTATGATATCTTTCACCGCAGCTCCTCTGACGGTGCGATATCACCTTATTTACTGTGATCTCTTCTACAGTAAGACTCAATGGGACTCTCAAGGTCCAAAGGCTTTCTCCCCGGGTACAATGGCTCAGGTACCTTCAACAAGGTGTTTAAACACCTTACTTAAACTTCCACAGTTCAATATGCTTAACATCGACTATGTGCAATCCTGCTAAACTTGTACACATAAGTCACTTAACACTGTAACTATTACTATCGTGAATCAAGTACTGATAAACTCTTACATAGAATAATTGATTCGTTGAACTTCCATGTAAACCTCTATGCTACTTGTAACCAAAAGACAGCATACATACATTAACTGTAAGCAAAGTTCATGTAATGAATGACATATAGCAATAAGTAAACACAATCACATGAATCAATCACACGACACACTAATTTTACATGGTTCCTTTCCAGGGTAGAAGCTACATCCACGGGAAATGGTTTATATATTATAACTTGGAAGAGTAAACACAGTTTCGCTACAACCTCATATGTAATTGAGATCTTTTGGGTAACTCCGTGCACACCACCCGGAGCCCTTCTCTCCTAAATCTCTACTCTCTTCTTATATTGCCTTCTTACAATATAATCTTCCTCTCTCCCTCTCTCTCTCAATCCCTACGGATTGTTACATTCATGCTAGCTACTGGTTACAGTAAGATGACTACAGACTGAATACAGAACCAGAGCTTTATTGTCTATGAACTAATAGACTAATTTACTATCTGAATGTCTGGATAGCTAGTTATCTGAATAGTTCAATGTCTAAACAACTAACCTTTTACAATACAAAATACATTCTTTTATAGGTGGCCCGAAGGTTTTGCCATTGCAAAACTATGGGCCTTTCCCAACAGTAACCAAAAATAAACCCTAACTATGACAGTCGACCTATCTGTACTTTGAACTGCCACTTTCCGTCACACCATAGCTCTCTGCAGTCTTCCATGCTTCCCAATGCTGATCGTGGGTACAGGCGCCGCTTCCTTGGTCGCTCCCCTTCTATCCTTTGTCTTCAATACCTCGGCCCATTTCTCCCTTTTCCATTTATGAGGATAGCTGAGCCCTCTTGTCTTCGTCACTGCCTTAAGTGCAGTGGTTGAGCTCTCTCTTCTCGGCCACTGCCTTCAGTGTAGTGGGTGAGCTCTCTCTTCTCGGCCGCTCAGGTACTATTCTCTTTGACTTTCTTGTCTCGATATAGCAGCTTTTCCTGTAGCTATGGGGCCCTGCTCCAACAAGGGGAACCTAAACCCTTCCAACATGATAAAGACATCATAGAAGCAGAAGTGCCTTCATCAATCATAGTGTGCTTGATCGTCATATTAAGACATTCTACATGAATCAAAAGAGACACATAGTAAGGCAAGTGAGGCTGAATTCGTGCAATTTCAAATTTAATCACGGAGAAAGAATCATCATCATTCACACCAAGGGAAGAAAGCAATGCCTTCCTTTGCGAAGGACGACTCTGAAGCACTTCCAATGTAGACATGGCATAAGGAGTGTGTCCCAAATCCTCGACAACTAAATAGTTCTGGGCAGCTTGGGCATTAGGATTGTGGTCCAAACGCTTAAGGACTCCCTTAGGAATGCAAGGTGTAGCTTCAGGTTTATCCATAGGTTTCTCAATACGCAAAGGGGACCCTAGTGGATCAAGTTTTTTTCCTAGGCTGGGTTGTGACGAACCATAGTCTTTCGCATTTGTCACAACTTTTGCAGCATGTACCATGTTAATGAAACCATGACCACTACCCTCTGGTGGATCTTGATCACCACTAGACTGATCATGGGTCCTTGAGTTCATATTTTGATTGTGAGGTAAAGGGTTAGTTATCATAGTTGGGCCCTGTGCCAAGAATATCGAGGCTTCGTCGATATGAGGGCACAAGTAAGTGAGGTGATCATCCTTACATAAATTGCAAGGGAACTTAACCTTACGTTTAGCTTGCTTGTCTTCCCAAGCATTACGACCATTCTTGTCATTACTATTAGCATTCTCATTCTTATTCCCACCCTTACGAATATTCTTACCATTTTTTCTATTCCGTCTAGGCTGCTGGTTACCTTTCTGGTCCGACGATTTCACTGAAAGTACACTCATTTTTTGGGCAGGTTGAGATGAAGCCATAGCTTGTCCTGAAGCATATTGGTTGATTTACAAATGACTAACTTGTTTTGCAACCGAATCCACAGGTTTCACACTTGCACAACCAACAATTCCATCGACATGTGGTCCAGGTTTGAATTTGGGGTTGAAACTAGAACACGGAGCATTGGGAATAATCTCATATAACAAACTGGACTGAGCATAAATCAAGTCCAGTTCCTGCACCCTAAAAATTTCTTGTTCCTCATTCTACACTCCGGATGTAGAAACATCCTTTGCTATATACATCAATAATGACTTAAGGAACCATTCGAAGAGGAACGCCGGTGGTATAAAGGCTTTAATTAACCTCTTCCGTCTATGCCACTCTTTGATATGAACCGAGATATGTGTGGCTTTATCCTACCGAAATGTATGTTAACAACCTCTAAATAGCAGAGTGTCGAAGGGAGCATGGTAAAGAGAAATGATGGTTGCTTGAACTTTGGTTAAATATAATAGTGTGAATGTATGATAAAAGGGCGCATAAACAATGAAATCATCACATGATCCAATTGTATAGAACGAGGAGGTGAAGATTGATGGCTTATAATATATCCACTCTGTGAAGATGCATGAAAGATAAGGGCATGTGGAGATACTTAACAGGATGTGAAGATCAACGGTCATGAAGCTAGGTCGGTGAAATCTACGATCGATAAGAAGTCCACTCCGTAAAGTTGCACGTTAATTAAAACAAAAAGGCTCAGTGGAATTTGTACATGTAATATTATCCAACGGCTGGAAAATAAAGTGAAAATGCATCGACGGTCATCATTGAATCTGGAGGATAGAGTTGCACGATGGTTGGAGTAGAAAATCGGTAGCGGAATTGAAACCGTGGTACACGTGGAAGCTTGTGGTACATTCTGCGGAGAAAAATGGTTTGAGGGAAACCACTAAAGGGAGTCTTTGGAATGGACATATATATAAAGTAGAGTTGACTTGTTTGAGGAATCATTTTTTATTATGCTGAGACGAATGAAAAGGACCGCCCACCACCCTTTCACAGTCAACTTCAGGTATATGTAGTTATAATCGCAGGTAAGTCTCAAATACTCAAGATTTATTCACAGAATTGTCATCATTTTTATATTATGGATAAAGAGAAAGGGTTAGAAGGTTTTAACCAAATTATGGATGAAAGAGAAGAATGTCTGGTTGATATAGATAGAGGAGTATATGATCCATTTCTATCTATGGGAAATGTATCGGTTATTAAAGAGAGATTTTGGCGATATAATTCACAGGGAAATTACATTTTAAATGCCTGTAAGTCATTTTTGTATCATTTTGCCATTGAGCAGACCTTACACTTTCCTAAGTTCATAGAGTGGTATGTAGTTAATTATTCCTCTTCTAAGAGAGTTATTGTAAGTCATTCTATGTCCAGGATATTGTGTATAATTGATGCAAAACCTATCCATGAAATCCTGAATTTGCCCAATAATTACCCTAATAGTCGTGAGTCTGTAAACGAGTCTGTTTTGGCTGAAGTGTACAGAAATTGTAAAACTGAAGTTCGATGTAAATTCTTGTCTATCATTCTTAATGAAGGTCAGTCACTGGAAGGTCTCTTTTTGTCGTATTGTATTCACATCTTCAAGGAGGAAGTTCAATTGGTTGTGTCTTTGGTCTGTCAGGTTTTAGGTCTAGATGATGATTGTCATGTTAGTGAAGTTATCTTAGGTTTCTTATTAAAGATGATTCCAATTAGTCTTGGGTCTAAATCCCAGCCTATCCATGTTTTTAGTTTGGATGAATATCTAGCTGAGACTATCCATATCCAATTGGTCGAGTTCTCAAAAGTCAGATTTTTCAAGTATCAATCATATTTGCTGAACATGTTACTATGTTCAAATGTAACTAAATTACAGTTCTTGAGTACTATATTCTCTTCAGATTTGCTTAAGCAAATCAATATGTTCGAATTTGTCAACTCCATTATGTCATAAATATATAATATGTTGTTTGATGAAGTATTACCCAGAGTATTGGAGGAAATGAAGAGTATGATGCAATCTTTACCTGAGGATAGGATTGGAGATTGGTTTGAGAATATACGGTTTTACTGGAGAGCTTCACAGGCTGCCCGCTTTCCTTACCCCCAGTATTTTTTCATTGGAATACATGAGACAAAGATTACATGCAGAAGAGGAACATTTCGGAGCTTTCAAGAAATCTTCCAATATCAAGTTCCCTCTTAAAGTTGGTTCCTTTATTTTTAAAATCAAGGGTGCCTTGGTGTTTGTAGAGAAATTATTGGAAAGCATGGATTTTCAAAGAGAACAAAGGGTCAATTATGATCCTTATCATATAATTTCTCTAAGAAAACAATCAAATAAAAATAAACCATTTGATCACCAGGTTGTTGAGGGTTTGAAGGAAGTAGCCAATTTGTTTTACTTTGTGGAAATTCCAGGATCCGATGAGAATACAAGCAGTGAATCAGTTGCAGTGTCTCAAATGCTAGATAGTTCTAATATTTTGATTAAAATTTTTTTTTCTAATATTGAACGTATGGAAATAGATAAAGACAGTTCTAACTAGAAGACCAAAATATCTCAAGATGATAAAATTTCGAGTGAAGTAGTTTCAGATGAATTGAAAAGAGTTGCTTTGATTCAAAAGAAATCTGTACAGATGAATCAATTTTCTTTTGAAAGTGTAGATAATGCAGAATCAGGTCTAGTTTTTAAATCTAAAGAAGAATTCATGACTAGCTATGTGGAAAAGAAAAGACAATCTCTAGAAGAAACCAGGAATCTACTCCCACGGGTGAGAAGTATGAATAATCCAAAGACTTCCTTGATTTCTACTCGAGATGTAAAAACAAATACTTTAAAACTAGCTATGGTTAGTGATAATAAAGTGGCCGAAATGGAAGTGAGATTAGACAAAATCAGTGTACCTAATAAAATACAGTTGCATAAACAAACGGGAGATATTATTTATTTAGATTTATTGCATGCTATGGTAAAAACTAACAAGTTGCAAGTTTTGGTTGACAAATTAGAGGTCCAATTAAAACACGAGAAGGTTGAGAAAAGGGATAATTCTATTCAAATAAAGAAATTGCAAGAAGATATCGTAAGTTCAAGAGATGAAACAGGGAACACCCAGGCCATCATAAGACTTTTAGAAGAAAAAGATAATGCCCTCTAGGTACTAAAGAAGAGGTTAAAAATCCCGAGTTCAAAACATGTTCAATCATCAGAGCTGTTAGCATTGCAGGAGGAGAAGGATAGGATTCATCTGGATATGATGGAGTACAAAGGTAAGACTGTGAAATTGCAAGAAGAAAAGAACAGATGGGAAACTGAGCGAAATGAGTTAATAGCACAAATTTCATGGCTGAAAAAAGACCAAAATGAGGAAAAAGAGATTATGGAAGAACTAATGAGCAAGACTCCCACTGATGAAGATTTGAATATTGTAAATATTGAAAAACCTTTAAATGATTTTTTTGCTGATGACTTACTAGTACCCATGTCCCAAGTTAGCTTGAAGGATGTAGAGATAAGGGAATTAAAAGTAGAAAATGAAAAATTCAAATCTAAACTGACCAAAATGACTGAAAGCAAGAATAAGGTATTACAGGATAAAGGTCAATTACAAAAGAAGCTTAATGAATTAAAATAAAGGAACACAGGAAAGGGTCCTCTCCAGGGAGCTAAACACATAATCTAGGATACGTTGTTTGTAAAAATTATTAAGTTCAGACATTATTTGAATTTCATTGATGATCAAAGTACATTGGTTAATTTAGCCAATCAAAGATTGAAACTAGCAAATGAGACCATGGAGAGGAAACACCTTGGCACAGCTCAGAATGCATTGAATTTCTTAAATTCATTAACCAATCAAAAATTACAAGATATAGGAATCAAAGACACAGTGGCAATGGTACTGTGGTCAAAAAGGTTTATTCATAAACATCATCTTATGAAGATAGTATAAGATAAGGCTTATGAGATGACCTCACGAATTAATGATTTCAGGCATGCTTTTAAATATTTGTTTAAAGATGGCCTTCCTTCTTTCTGGGATGAACAAGGGCGACTTTTTTCTCAAGAACATTATCACAGCCTGCTAGTGCAAAGCCATATGGATCGCTCTAAATTTGATGATTTCGTAAAGGGGCTGATGGGAAAAGTCATCATGGATAAGTTAACAGAAGACTTCGAGATATTGCAGAAATTTCTAATCGTCAGAGGAGAATTACCTACTATGTCTTATGAAGCCTATATGGATCTGGAAGTGTCTATTCAGGAAATGATTGAGTACGATATCCCAAGCGTGGAACAATGGAGAGCCGTGGAAATATTTGGAAAAACAAAGTATATTCTTCATCTGTAAAAATAGGTGTTGCGCGCTATGGAGCTACTTGTTTGGGCCTTGTTGTTACTAAGTTGATTTTAATTAAATGATCTGTCGGGATCAAAGCAAGTCATTTATTCCTAGTTGTTAGGAATATAGTTACAAAGACTTTGATTAAGCAGGTTATTCAGTTATTAAATCTTCTTGGGAGAAGAAATCATTTATGTATATATTTGCATTTACTTTATGTAATGGGGGTTGGAACCCATTTGTTGATGAATGTTTTTGAAGACATATAATTTTTGAATAACAAAGTTGAATGCATGTGGGTTATCAGAGATTCTTGTACTATTTACATTACAGTCGGTATTTTCTTTCCTTTGTGATCATTTTTCCAGTGTTACATTCCATTTTGTTTTCCTCGTATCTGAAGCGTAGTATCAAATGGTTGCAATTCATACTCGTTATGCTCTGACTATTGTTTCAGATATTTTATAAATGTTTCTGCTAAAGTTGATATGGAACTCATATTCTAATGCTCTGTATTGATGGACTGTTCATTATTTCTTCCTTTCCACCTGAACTAAATGAATGACCGTGATTAAGTGGTTACCTTGCCTTTGATAAAATATCATGCATACGATTTTGTGATACCTTTATGTATATGTGACTCCATTTCCCAATGATTATGTGTATCGTTTCAACCGTCTATATAAATTTTGATTATTGATTTCATATCTGGCCTTGTTAAATTTATATTTTGAGAGATCCCTCTCTGGAAAGGAAAGCCAATTTCTTTCTGAAGTGGATTTTGCTGTTACCTTTGGAATTTACCTTTGCAACCTAGGTACATTCTAAGTGTTAACAAATTGGCGCTGTTGCTAAGGAACGAAAGTGCAAATCTGCCCTAGGAAGAACGACAGAGTTTGAAGACCAAGAAAATATTTTTGTGGGAAAACATGAATTTTTGTCAGTAGAGAAGGTTGTATATTTGCCCTGGCGATTCCATTGTAAAACTTTTCAAATTTTTAAGAAGTCATTCTGGCTTGGAGAAGACATACCTGAGGTAATTCTGATACTGAAATTTTAAAGAGTTTGGAAGATCCAGAAAGGTTATTTAAGAAAAAGGATAAAGAAAAAGTAGATTTTCCTTTGTTTGGTGCATCATCTTCTCAAGATTCTCCTAATATTTTTGATCCAGAATGGGAAGTTAATGTTGGAAGGAGTTTGTTGAAAACTAAATTTGAGTCTGATCTTAAGAATACTGAATTTAATTCTCGTAGATTAGAATCTTATTTGCTGGATTCCCTTTGGAGAGATTTACAACAGTCTACGAAAGTTGAAACACTTGCTATTCAAAACACTCAAAAGTATTCAGTTCCCTTGAACCCACCTAGACCAATGGCAGCCAAATTCGCTCCCTTGCGTTTGCCTGCTTTATTACACGACCTTCCTCAAAATTATTCCCAAATAATTTCTTTATTTGATGGAGAAGGTGACGTAACCGCAAAGAAACATGTGGCTAGGTTTGAAGATTTTGTTGACTTGGAAGAAGTTGATTATGCAGATGTTAAAATGTGGTTATTTGCTCAAAGTTTATCAGGTGAGGAAAAGAAATGGTTTAAATATTTTCCAGATTGATCTATATTGAATTTTCAAGCTTTCCAGAATGCATTCCTAGACAGATGGGATGACAAACAGAATCCTTTACAACTCTTGTCTCAGTATAATAGTCTCAAAAAAGGGGGTTTTGAATCTGTTCATGAATTTTCAAGCAGGTTTATGAGGGTTTATAATTCTATTCCAGACGACATAAAACCTTCTACAGCCACTGCTAAACCACATTATGTTGGAGCCTTTGATAATGATTTTGCATTTTCATTGAGAGAGAGAAAATCAACAACTCTTGCTGCAATGTTTACAGATGCTTTAGAAATGGAAGTGAATATGATGGCAAGTGGAAAAATGAAACACAGAGATATTGATAGGAGGAAAAAGGAAGAAAATTTTCCCTCTATTTCTTCTTCTACCACTGATATCAAATTTGAAATGATGTTGAAGATGATGGAGAAGTTGATGGATAGATTGACTATGGATAATAGGGTGTTCAACAGAGAACAAGTTGATCCTCGAATCAGGAATCCTAATTTTAGAAGACCAAATCCTCCTATTCTTCCACAAAATAGGCAGAGAGATGTGAGAAACCCAAGAAATCAGGAAGAACAGCAAATTCGACCACCATTTCTTGAGAATTATGTTGCTGATGAAGAAGACCCTACTGAAAATGAAATTCATCTTTTTGGAGAATTAGATTCAGAGATATATCTTACTGAAGAAGAACATAATATGTTTGCACAGGAAGATGGAAATGAAGAATTTGAAAGGGAGACAGAGTAGTATCAAAGAGGTTACCTGCATGCCATGGATGATGTACATAGGAAAATCAGATTGAGAAACAGAGAAGTTTTTATAAATAAACGGAAGGCAAATCCAAATCAGCCTTTCACTAGTTCTCTAAATGTAGAAAGGGAAAAAGAAGTGCAAAAAGAGTCTGTTGTAAATAAAGAAGTTGAAAATGAGATACAAAGAAACAAAAGAATGAAGCAAGTAACCCCAGATGATGTAGAAAGAGTTGGTTCTGGCTTTAATTTGCAAAATGAGCTTTCCAAGTTAAAAATCTCTATTCCATTTAACAAGTTGTTGAGAAACAATGAATATAGAAATACCATAACAAAAATGGTCAAAGGTCAAGGAGAATTGCAATCTGATATTTTGGAATTGAATGATGATAATCCTACTATTTTATTTGGGTCGAAAGTTGAAAATTTAGAAAATGAAGAAGTCCCTCATTTTTATTTGAGTTTGAATGTGCATGATATGGTGGTCCATAATGCTATGCTAGATTCGGCTGCATCACATAATTTAATGCTGAAGGGAGTAGTTGAAAGTCTGGGATTGGAAGTGACAAGACCCTATAAAGATTTGTATTCTTTTGATTCTAAAAGAGTAAAATTTCTTGGTTTGATTAAAGATATGGTGGTAACTCTGAATAAATTACCATCTAAGACTATAGTCATGGATGTGGTAGTAGCAGATATCCCACCCAAGTTTGGGGTATTGTTGTCAAGGTCTTGGACTTCAAAGTTGAAAGATAGTTTACAAATGGATATGTCATATGCTAGTATTCCTGTTCAAGACAGGAGTAAGAGGTTGTATAGTGAAAAAAAACTCCTTATGTAGTGAGAAGTCAAGATAAACCTGAATTTCATCATATATATGCTGTTGATACTGATTTGGGGTCTTCCATTTTCTTTAATGATACTGTCCCATATGATTTGGAAGCTACATTGCAGAAGAAGTTTGAGGAAAATAAGAAAGAAGAAGTGATGGAACAGGATGCTTTGGAGGAAAAACAAAAAAAGAGAAGGTTTGTGGACTATGTACTTTGATGGATCTGTGGCAAAAATAGGTGCGGGAGCTGGTGTGTATATAATTTCTCCCATAATATATTTTAAAGATTTATCATATAAATTAACATTTGAATGCACAAATAATGTAGCTGAATATGAAGCTTTATTACTAGGGTTGCATGCTTTGAAATATTTGGGAGCACAGATGATAAAAGTTTTAGGAGATTCAGAATTGGTGATAAACCAAGTGAATGATAGTTATCAAACTAGGCATCCCCAGATGAGGGCTTATAGGAATGAAGTATGGGATATGATTGGTAACTTTTTTATAGAGCATACAATTCAGGTGGTTTCTAGACATGAAAATACTGTGGAAGATGATTTGGCAGTAGCTGTTGGAAAATTTAAAACTCCTATTGCTAGTCAGAAAGAATATCAGGTGGACATTGTGAATAGACCCTCTATTGCCGACAATTCTAAATATTGGCAGGTATTTGAAGATGACATGCAGATTAGAAGGCTCTTAGAAATATCAGGAGAATTTGTAAATACTCATATTGACACTGAAAATGATAATGGTGAGAACTTTCAAGATGATGAAGAACCTGAAAAAGAAAAGGATGGCACTAAAAAATTAAAGGGAACCTTAGGAGGAAAAGATATTATTCAATTAAAAAATAATTTTATACCAAGAGGTTTGATTCCTTTGAAATTTTTTTTTGATCAGAATGATGTTGCTAAGAATCCTAAAGTGAAGCCTGTTGAGAATGCTATTGAAGATAAGAATATTGGTACTGAGGAGAATCCTACAATTATAAAATTATCCAAAAATTTTCATGTAAAAGAAAAAGAAGAATATGTGAATTTAATGAAGAAGTATACGGATGTATTTGCTTGGAGTTATGAAGATCTTAAGAAGTATGATACATCTATAATACAACATACTATTCCTATAAAACCTAGGGAGAAACCTTTCAAACAGAAGCTTAGAAGGATAAATCCTAAATTGCTTCCCATTATTGAGAAGGAAATTAAAAAAATATTTGATTCCAAAATCATTGTAACTCTAAAATTTTCGAAGTGGGTTGCAAATCTGGTTCCTGTTAGAAGGAAGAACAGAGAAATAAGTCTGTGTATAGATTTTCGTAATTTAAATAAAGTTTCTATGGAGGAAAATTATCCCTTGCCGAAGATGGATCATATATTGCAAAAGGTGGTTGGAGCTGAGAGAATTTCAATGTTAGATGGTTTTTCTGGTTACAATTAGATCAAAGTATTACCTGAAGATCAAGAAAAGACTGCATTTACTACACCTTGGGGCCCTTTAATGTATGCAAAGATGCCTTTTGGCTTAATGAATGCAGGAGCTACTTTCCAGCGAACCATGGACATTGCTTTTGTGGGAGAAATTGGGAATTTTTTGGTAATATATATGGATGACATCAGAGTCTATTCAAAATATGATAGAGAACATATTCATCACTTAGAAAAAGTTTTCATGAAGTGCAGGAAATTTGGTATATCATTGAATCCAAAGAAGTCCAATTTCGCATTGGAAGAAGGAAAATTGTTGGGCCATATAATATCTAAAGACGGAATAAAAATTGATCATGAAAGGGTAAGCGCAATTTTAAAGGTAGGAGAACCCATGAGTAAAAAGGAAATACAATCATTTTTGGAATAGGTGAATTTTTTAAGAAGGTTTGTGCCTAGTTTTGCTGAGATCTTAATGAATATTACAAATATGATGAAAAAAGGTCATGAAATAAAGTGGAATGCGGAAGCTAGGAAGTCATTTTGGGAAATCAAAAAAGAAATCTCAGATGCTCCTCTGTTGGTGAGTCCATATTTTACCAAAGATTTATTAGTATTTTCATATGCTTCAAAATATGCCATTGTAGTGGTTTTATTGCAAAAAAATGATGAGAACTTGGAACAGCCGATATCATTTTTCAGCAAGATGTTGAGGGATGGAGAATTGAAATATGACATCATGGAGAAATAGGCATATGCTTTAGTCAAGGCATTGAAAGATTTCAGAGTATATATTCTACACTCACATGTAATCGTACATGTTCCAACTGCTGCAGTAAAATGAATTTTGACACAACCTGATCTAGAAGGCAGAAGGGAAAAATGGATAGCTACATTACTAGAATAGGACATAGAGATAAATCCTATTAAGCTGGTTAAGGGACAAGGATTAGCAAAAATGATGACAAATTCAAATTGTGAATCTTTACAAATTAATTTCTTATCTCACTAGTGTAATCAGTTGGATACAAAGGTGGAAGTAATGATTGATTTTGTGGCGTCTCCATGGTACTCTGATATTGTTTACGCCTTCGAAATTTACAAGCACCAGTAGGATTGAGTAAGTCAAGGGAAAGATCAGTAAAATTGAAAGCTGCCAAATTTTGTATTATAAATCGATATCTTTATTGGAAAGACCCCAGAGATGTGTTACTAAACTGTCTTTTGGAGAATGAAGCTCAACATACAGTCAAAGAATTTCATAAAGGAGATTGTGGAGGGCATCATTCTTGGAAGGTGACTGCAAATAAAATTCTAAGAGCAGGATACTATTGGCCAACATTATTTTCAGATGTATATAAAGAGACCAGCATGTGTCATAAGTGTCAAATTTTTTATGGTAAAAGAAAGGTACTTCCTCTCCCTTTAAATCCAATAACAATAGAAGCTCCTTTCCAATAGTGGGGTTTGGATTTCATTGGAAAAATAAATACCAATTCGTCAGGACAACACAAATGTATTTTGATAGCTACGGATTATTTTACAAAATGGATTGAAGCGATTCCCACTAGGAAAGCCACCGAAACTATAATCATGGATTTTCTTGAGGAGAATATATTGGCTAGATTTGGATGCCCCAAAATAATAGTAATGAAGAATGCAGCCGCTTTTAAATCCAAGAAAATGATTGATTTCTGTCACAAATATCATATAAGTCTCAATCATTTGACTGCCTATTATCTGTAGGAAAATCGGTTAGCCAAATCTTCAAATAAAAGCTTAGTAAGGATCATTAGGAAGTTGTTGGAGGATAATAAAACATCATGGCATACCAAGCTCAAATATGCTTTATGGGCTGACAAGATTAGTACCAAAAGGGAAATTGGCATGTCTCTGTTCCAACTGGTGTATGGAACTAGAGTTGTTTTCCAGCGTCGTTAGGTGTTCCAGTTATGAGATATTTCCAAGAGCAACAAGAAGAATCAAATCACATGAAAAGGAGGATAAATCAGATTATTGAGTTGGAAGAGCAAAGTAATAAGGCTTATGATAAGGTGTAGTTACATCAGGAAAAAATAAAAAATACTTTTGACAAAAAGGTGAAAGAAGAACAGTTTCAGATTTATGACTTGGTCTTGAAGTGGGATGCTCCTAAAGAAGATAAACATGGAAAATTTGATCGTATGTGGGTGGGTCCTTATGTTATTGCTGGATACAAAGGACAAAATGCATTTATTTTGGAGTATCCAAATGGGGTTTCTTTGGATAGTAACCCTGTCAATGGGAGATTTCTAAAACATTACTTATCCTAAGAAAGAAGGTAAAACTTGTATTATAGGCTGCAAATATTTATTTTTCTTTTCAGTACACATGGTAGGATGAATGTTTTTGATGCTCGCAGTGAAAGCCCTAAGATTCAGGAGGCATGCCATTCCTTTTTATTAAACATATCAACAAGAAAGACAAATTTTTCAGAAGTTATCATGAAAAGATTAAAAGCAGGCACCTAGTCTACAAGTTCTTTGATACCTCACACGGAGGATATCATCCTCAGATGGAGCCAGTTGTTAACAACCTCTAAATAGCAGAGTGTCAAAGGGAGCATGGTAAAGAGAAATGATGGTTGCTTGAACTTTGGTTAAATATAATAGTGTGAATGTATGATAAAAGGGCGCATAAACAATGAAATCATCACATGATCCAATGATATAAAACGAGGAGGTGAAGATCGATGGCTTATAATAGATCCCATCTGTGAAGATACACAGAATATAAGGGCATGCAGAGATAATTAACAAGATGTGAAGATCGACGATCATGAAGCTAGGTCAGTGAAATATACGATCGATAAGAAGTCTGCTCCATAAAGTTGCGCATTAATTAAAACAAAAAGGCTCAGCGGAATGTGTACATGTAAGCTTATCCAATGGCTGGAAAATAAATTGAAAATACATCGATGGTCATCATTGGATCTGGAGGATAGAGTTGCATGACAGTTGGAGTAGAAAAGTGGTAGTGGATTTGAAACCGTGGTACACGTGGAAGCTTGTGGTACATTCTGCGGAGAAAAATAGTTTGAGGGAAATCACTAAAGGGAGTCTCCGGAATGGACTTCTATATAAAGTAGAGTTGACTTGTTTGAGGAATCATTTTTTATTATGCCGGGATGAATGAAAAGGACCGCCCACCACCCTTTCACAGTCAACTTTGGGTATATGTAGTTATAGTCGCAGGTAAGTCTCAAATACTTGAGCTTTATTCACAGAATTGTAGTCATTTTTATATTATGGATAAAGAGAAAGGGTTAGAAGGGTTTAACCGAATTCTGGATGAAAGAGAAGAATGTATGGTTGGTAGAGATAGAGGAGTATATGATCCATTTCTGTCTATGGGAAATGTATCGGTTATTAAAGAGAGATTGTGGCGATATAATTCGTAGGGAAATGACATTTTAAATGCTTGTAAGTTGTTTCTATATCATTTTTCCATTGAGCAGACCCTACACTTTCCTGAGTTCACTGAGTGGTGTGCAGTTAATTATTTGTATTCTGAGAGAGTTATTGTAAGCCGTTCTACATCCAGGATATTGTGTAGAATTGATGCAAAAGCTATCCGTGAAATCCTGAATTTGCCCAATAATTACCCCGATAGTCATGAGTCTATAAATGTGTCTATTTTAGCTGAAGTGTACAGAAATTGTACAACTGAAATTCGATGTAAATTCTTGTCTACCATTCTTAAAGAAGGTCAGTTACTGTAAGGTCTCTTTTTACTGTATCATATTCACATCTTCAAGGAGGAAGTTCAATTGGTTGTGTCTTTGGTTTGTCAAGTTTTATTTCTAGATGATGATTGTCATGTTACTGAAGTTGTCTTGGGTTTCTTATTAAAGATGAGCTCAATCAGTCTTGGGTCTGAATACCAGTCGGTCCATGTTTTCAGTTTGGATGAATATCTAGCTGAGACTATCCATATCCAATTGGTCGAGTTCTCAAAAGTCATATTTTTCAAGGATCAATAATATTTATTGAACATGTTACTATGTTTGAATGTAACTGAATTACAGTTCTTGAGTACTAAATTCTCTTCAGATTTTCCTAAGCAAATCAATATGTTTGAATTTCTCAACTCCATTATGTCATAAATATATAAGATGTTGTTTGATGAAGTATTACCCAGAGTATTGGAAGAAATGAAGAGTATGATTGAATCTTCACATGAGTATAGGATTGGAGATTGGTTCTTGTATAAAGACTTTACAGTTGTGAGAATATAAGGTTTTACTGGAGAGCCTTATAGGCTGCCCACTTTCCTTACCCGCAGGATTTTTGCATTGGAATACATGAGACAGAGATTACATGCAGAAGAGGAACATTTAGGAGCTTTCAAGAAATCTTCCAATATCAAGTTCCCTCTTAAAGTTGGTTCCTTTATTTTTAAAAACAAGGGTGCCCTGGTGTTTGTAGAGAAATTATTGGAAAGCATGGATTTTCAAAGGGAACAAAGGGTCAATTATGATCCTTATCATATGATTTCTCTAAGAAACAAAGCAAATAAAAATAAACCATTTGATCACCAGGTTGTTGAGGGTTTGAAGGAAGTAGCCAATTTGTTTTACTTTGTGGAAATTCCAGGATCTGATGAGAATACAAGTAGTGAATCAGTTGCAGTGTCTCAAATGCTAGGTAGTTCTAATATTTTGATTAAAAGAACTTTTTCTGAGATTGAAAGTATGGAAATAGATGAAGACAGTTCACATAAGAAGACCAAAATATCTCAAGATGATAAAATTTCGAGTGAAGTAGTTTCAGATGAATTGAGAAGAGTTGCTTTGATTCCAGAGAAATATGTACAGATGAATCAATTTTCTTTTGAAAGTGTAGATAATGCAGAATCAGGTCTAGTTTTTAAATCTAATGAAGAATTCATGGCTAGCTATGTGGAAAAGCAAAGACAATCCCTAGAAGAAACTAGGAATCTACTCCCATGGGTGAGAAGTCTGAATAATCCAAGCACTTCCTTGATTTCTACTCGAGACGTAGAAAGAAATACTTTAAAACTAGCTATGGTTAGTGATAATAAAGTGGCCAAAATGGAAGTGAGATTAGAAAAAATCAGTGTACCTGATAAAATATAGTTGCATAAACAAACGGGAGATATAATTTATTCAGATTTATTGCATGCTATGGTAAAAATTAACAAGTTGCAAGTTTTGGTTGACAAATTAGAGGTCCAATTAAAACACGAGAAGGTTGAGAACAAGGCTAATTCTATTCAAATAAGAAATTGCAAGCAGATATTGTAAGTTCAGGAGATGAAACAGGGAACACCCAGGCCATCAGAAGACTTTTAGAAGAAAAAGATAATGCCCTCTAGGTACTAAAGAAGAGGTTAAAAATCCCGAGTTCAGAACATGTTCAATCATCAGAGATGTTAGAACTGTAGGAGGAGAAGGATAAGATTCATCAGGATATGATGGAGTACAAAGGTAAGACTGTGAAATTTCAAGAAGAAAAGAACAGATGGGAAACAAAGAAAAATGATTTAATAGCACAAATTTCATGGCTGAAAAAAGACCAAAATGAGGAAAACGAGATTATGGAAGAACTAATGAGCCAGACTCCCACTGATGAAGATTTGACTATTGTAAATATTGAAAAACCTTTAAATGATTTTTCTGCTGATGAATTACTAGTGCCCATGTCCCAAGTTAGCTTGAAGGATTTAGAGATAAGGGAATTAAAAGTAGAAAATGAAAAAATCAAATCGGAGTTGACCAAAATGACTGAAAGCAAGAATAAGGTATTATAGGATAAATATCAATTACAAAAGAATCTTAATGAATTAAAATAAAGGAACACAGGAAAGGGTCCTCTCTAGGGAGATAAACACATAAGCTGGGATACGTTGTCTATGGAAATTACTAAGTTTAGACATTATTTGAATTTCATTGATGATCAAAGTACATTGGTTAATTTAGTCAATCAAAGATTGAAACTAGTAAATGACACCATGGAGAGGAAACCCCTCGGCACAGCTTAGAATGCATTGAATTTATTAAATTCATTAACCTATCAAAAATTACAATATATAGGAATCAAAGACAGAGTGGAAATGGTACTGTGGTCAAAAAGGTTTATTCATAAACATCATCTTATGAAGACAGTACAAGATAAGGCTGGTGAGATGACCTCACGAGTTAATGATTTCAAGCATGCTTTTAAAGAATTGTTTGAAGATGGCCTTCCTTCTTTCTGGGACGAAGAAGGGCACCTTTTTTCTCAAGAAAATTATCACATCCTGCTAGTGCAAGGTAATATGGATCACTCTAAATTTGATTATTTTGTAAAGGGGATGACGGGAAAAGTCATCATGGATAAGTTAACAGAAGACTTCAAGATATTGCAGAAATTTCTAATCGTCAGAGGAGGATGGCCTACTATGTATTATGAAGCCTATATGGATCTAGACGTGTCTATTCAGAAAATGATTGAGTACGATATCCCAAGTGTGGAACAATGGAGAGCCGTGGAAAGATTTGGAAAAACAAAGTATATTCTTCATCCGTAAAAACAAGTGTTGTGCGCTGTGGAGCTTCTTGTTCGGGCCTTGTTGTTACCGAGTTGATTTTAATTAAATGATCTATCAGGATCAAAGCAAGTAATTTATTCCTATTTGTTAGGAATATAGTTACAAATACTTTGATTAAGCAAGTTATTCAGTTATTAAATCTTCTTGGGCGAAGAAATCATTTATGTATATATTTGCATTTACTTTATGTAATGAGGGTTGGAACCCATTTGTTGATGAATGTTTTTGAAGACATATAATTTTTGAATAACAAAGTTGAATGCATGTGGGTTATCAGATATTCTTGTACTATTTACATTATAGTCTATATTTTCTTTCCTTTGTGATCATTTTTCTAGTGTTACATTCCATTTTGTTTTCCTCGTATCTAAAGCGTAGTATCGAATGGTTGGAATTCATACTTCTTATGCTCTGACTATTGTTTCAGATATTTTATAAATGTTTCTGCTAAATTTAATATTGAACTCATCTTCTGATGCTCTGTATTGATGGACTGTTCATTATTTCTTCCTTTCCACCTAAACTAAATGAATGACTATGATTAAGTGGTTACCTTACCTTTGATAAAATCTCATGCATATGATTTTGTGATACCTTTATGTATATGTGACTCCATTTCCCAACGATTATGTGTATCATTTCAACCATATATATAAATTTTGAGTATTGATTTCATATCTGGCCTTGTTAAATTTATATTTTGAGAGATCCTTCTCTAGAAAGGAAAGCCAGTTTCTTTATGAAGTGGTTTTTGCTGTTACCTTTGGAATTTACCTTTGCAACCTGGGTACATTTTGAGTGTTAACAATGTCGACAAGATTTTAGTACCAACGTCATAACACACTGATATCTAGAATTCGTTAAGAAAAGTCATTGCTAGGTCATCGAACAAAGCGAATTCCCCCATAGGTATCTCTATATACCATTTCACAGCAGGCCCTGTAAGGGTGCGTTGAAATAGACTTAAACGGATGGAGTCCTGGTGTAAGGAATTCAAAGAGCACCATAGGTGAAAGATAGTAACATGTTCACTTAGATCCTCTCTCGGTTTTCCCTCGAACTTAGGTATGTTCGAGGGAATCTTAGTAGGGACAGCCGGCCAAGCCAGGTCATGAGCTACAGGATCGTTTGTCAATCTTGACAAGTCAGGAAGATTCAGTGTCATGAGGGAAGTGATCCTAGGATAATGAGGTCAATGAACCTCTCCCTGGTAGTTCTAATTTATATAGGTCTGATTACCACCATGGCCTTGGCCATAGTTCCCTCCTCCCATTTGACCCGTATAGGGTGGCATGGAAGTACCATAGTGTGGTGGACCTTGACTATTAGGAACTAGAAAGCCATAATTTGGAGAGTAAGCAGGTTGTTGATACCCACCCCCATAAAGTGAAGAATCCTGTCCATACTTCGTCCCATAATAGGGTCCATAAGTCATCACATGAGACACTCTGTAAGTAGGAACATATGCTCCGGAAGTAGGAATATACATTCTGGAAGTAGGAATGTGACCTCTAGAAGTATGAGCATGACCTCTCGAAACAACGGGTGGTACATGAAGCTGAGACAGAACTGGTCTAGTAACCACAGTACGGACATAACTCGTAGCAATGTTTTGGCCCGAAGGACCACGTGAATGAGGTGGAGGGTGAACATTTGAAGAACTAGGGACAGAGGATGGAGGGATTTTTGTAATTATGTACATACTATTCCCTATAGTCACTCGTCTTGGATCTGGTATCCTAATAGGATCACTAACCCTAGACGTAGGAGGAATATGTGATGTAACTTCCACCACCGGGATGGAAGGTGCAATGTGACTAGTGCTCCCAAACCTCTCCGCATGCTAAGGAATGAGATTTCCCCCAAGAAATGGTGTTAGGCTTGAACTCAGATTTGACATGAAATGCCAAATCATGTGTGGGAAAACCAAACATACCATAACTACCATAACTAGTGCTTACATGTTCAAAATGAGTCTCAGCATCCTCCCGCATTCCATACCGGTAATGCGTCAATGGGGAATCAACCCTAGAGTGAGTAGGTCTATAATGAAAGGTTCCTATATTAGAAATCATAGGCCCTAACTCACCTAAGTCGGGTGAAGGATCATAGGTAGGATTAAACTCCCCATCTTCCACTTGAATGGGAGAAGGTTGTTCAGGAATACCTTCTATATGGTCTGCCATGGTGTGTGAATCAATGTGCGAAGTATTCCTCCTAGATTGTCTATGTCTCTCTCCCAAAGGAGGAGGATATGTAGAAGGCATAAGTCCTACTAAATGACGAGAATAGTGAGGAGCCGCACCTGAATCCATAATGACTCAAAAAATAGAAAAGAATCTCTATTTATGCAAACCCTAGGCAAGCTATCATGCACAGAGCAATCACCAATAAAATCTAAAGCCAAATGAAATAAATCAAGGGTAGGATAAGTGAGCTCTCGAATGAAGCAGGTATGTCTCTCCTAGGAGAGGCTTGAGACTCCCATACACAACAAGTGGAGGTACGTAACCAATTATTGTGTCCCTCAGCTTCAACGCATAAAGCGACTGTGATTTCTGACCCCAACCTAGTCGGGACACCTGCAAAATAACCCCTACAAAGTACCCCCTCAATATCTTGGGTAAGGCCACTAAGGTCACCTCAATATAATCAATGCTCAAGTGGACAACCGCAGGCAGGATTGACCATATGGGTAGGGTAGCAAAGCCCGAAACTCTTGAAAGAGCCCCCAGATATGAATACAATCCTAGAAATATCTCTGGTGCTACTTAGTTATGACTAGGGGTCATCCCAATCAATAACTGCTCACACTACCTCATGCTTAACTCCCTTTTGAGAGGAGGATCCTAAGAAACATTGGTTATACCAAGGATTTCACGCACTCACCAGGACAGACACATACATGTTGTTGTTTAGTGGTCTTGGAGAATTTACTCACAATGAATTATTCGAAGACCCTAAAACCTAATCTTGTTGGTGCACCCAATAAAAGAAAAGAGTGTAGTTCATTTTAATTAAGCATTGATTTTAATTGGCTTTATTACTCAAAAGAGGGATATGGA
>LPNX010998466.1:360102-464669 GCA_001517045.1 Pseudotsuga menziesii | reverse complement strand
AAATCATCCCATGGATAAAATATTCATTCAAACACACATTATTGGACAAGAAAAGATATTTCTATTAATATAAATCAGAGATTACAATAGATACAACCTTTGTCGACACGTTTACAAATCAGAGAAACTGAATCCCCCACTTGGGCCTCCACTACCTCAATCCTCCATATCTCGATAACAAGCTCACAAGCAAAAGGCAAGCTTGGGAAGAACACAAAAGTGCTCCAAGGGACAAAGGGATTCAGACTCAAGCATAATTTTCGGCAACAATAGACTATAGTTTCTTTCCTCTCAATTCTCTCATATGCATTCAATGTATCACAGAGTTCCTTATATAGCTTTTCAAAGGGGTAATGAAAGGTTGAATCTGAGTGATCTCAAGGAATAGTGAAGGCTAGGAGTTAAGTGAGTCAGATCCATGTCAAGGAAAACTCCAAACGGATTTAGATTTTGTACACATCCTGATGTATGCAGTTTTAGGGGTCAAACCCGCATATATACACGATTAAGGGTTTAAAAGTCGTGTGTATCATTTTTCACATGTTTTTAGGGATGGTCAAGGAAACATCAAACGACAAAAAATGGTCCACGGGATCTAAGGAGTTTGCAAAGGGACATGGGGAGGCCATACAAAGTGTGATTCACCTGGAGTGGTAAAATCAGCTATAACACCAAGGGGCTTCACGATGTTTGCATCCTCCTTGTTGATCGACCTTGCACTCAAAGAGTGACCTAAAGATATACAAATGGGCTTAGTCCCATTGTGTTGAGATCCCGACACTCTTTCCTGGTCGAAGAGAAACACAGGTGTAAGGCAGTCACCTAGTAATTCTACCATAGTTCAGATTCATGTATGACATGTTTTAAATTTCTATCCATAATTTACTGCTTTCATAAACAACTTAGCCATGTTATAATTTCTGCAATAAACCAAACAATCTCCGTGGAATATTCATAAACCATACAAGCAGCCACCAAATGTAGTAGAAATACAATGGGCATGCACACAAACCATATCAAATAAAAGAACCAAACTCAGTTCATGACACTGAGCTAGGCAGTAAAATTTATTAACTTACACTAATTCAAACACTTGCAGTATTTGAGGACATAAGTCCCTGAATGCCTTAACCATGGGAAGTACTTGGGCTCTACCCAAAAAATCATTGTGAGGAGCACCACGGGAACCCCAAAGTAGCTGGCTACTGAGAGGAATTTCCAAGCGAAATGGGAAACGACCCCTACCTATTGACTAGCATTCCCATGACGAAAAATTCAAGCATTGTCTCCTAGAAGTCTAGGTGGTCGACTGACCACCTGAAATCCAATAGGAAGCCACTGAAACCAGGGTCCAGAATGTCACTACTAGATCTCACCACTTGATCTACCAACCAGAAAAAATTTATCCCCCATGGTCTTCCTCACACCTAAGAGGTGATCCACCATAGTTCCGGTCCTTGAACTAACACCGTTGAGACCATTCCTGATGACCCTCTACACCATCAAAAGGCCACACAACCTCTAATTCAAACTCATAATCATATCAATATGATCCATATCTACACACTACACCATCTAGCCCTATGGCTGGTGCAAACTCGGATCCATTTTTCGGCTTAGTGATGGGTAGTGAACCGATGTCCATACCCCACACAACCATCAACACCCATGTTGGAGGTCTTAGTACCATCATGCAGACTATCATAAGTCATCTACTTCCACCCACACTAACCAATCAAACTATCCCACCTGTCATGCCTGGTGGCAGTGGCCAATCCACTCACACTGTTTCGCTTGGCATGCCTAAGGAAAGTGGCCCTGTTATCACTCCAGGAAGCTCCTCTAGGTTGTAGCTCGAGGATTCCTGGTAACTTAAAATGTTTTTAGGGTTTTTTGATATGGATCAAGTCAGGTGACATATATAACCTTCCACTTTTAAGACATGCATGAAACTCACTCAATTACAAGGATTTTAGTTACAACTATTTAGAAGTTGACAATAAGGTGTAGGGATGGAGAACTCATCAGGTTGGCAGATTTACATACAAAATAGATGCATATAAATGGCTAAATCATGATAAGGATGGTACTTATAAATCAAATCACATTAACACACCAATAGGATGTCAACTATTAGTTATTAATCAACTTGAAAGTAACCTAAATACACATTCAGGCATAAGTACAGTAAAGACAGAGATGAAGGATGAACAAATTATAACAAAAGATCTTATATTCAAGAATGATAAAAATGAGAAGCTGACAATAGTATAGGTTTATAAATCCCCGAAGTTGAATATTTTTTATAAAAACAGTCTTAGGATTTATAGCCTTTTAGAAAATATACAGATCCTAAAACCTGGATCTGTTTTTAACAAAAATAAACAAAGTAACAGTTTTTTGCAAATTAGGGTTTGAAACCCTACCTAACTACTTGTCTAACTGTAATGAATATTTAGTTCATTGAATGAATATTAAATAACTGAATTAATTGCTAGTGATCACTGCTACTGGTCCTCTGTCAGTTAAACCACTGATTTCACTTTGACAATTAGGGTTGGTGTCCTTTGGCGCTGTTATGTCATAGTGGATCTAACACAGACCTTTTTCCGATGCATCCCTTAGCGCCTTTAATATTTAGATCACATCCATGAACCACTTGTACTTTCCCAAAACCGGTTATGTATGCCAAAACTTGCCTTTAATCCTCTATCTACTTTCAATGGTTAAGAGGCCATTCTATCGGAACTATTATCTACCAAAAGTGGCACTTTCGATGGCTAACGAACTACCCCAACGTCTGCCTAAGCCACCAAAAGCCTTGTTTTGCAAAAAATATTAGGGTTTATTCAAAAATGTCCTTTCAAGCCTATTTGCTCAGTATTACTCTTCTGCAGGCTTCATGTTAGGAGTGTTAACAGCGCCTTGGCTAGCTTCAGGAGGTTGGAGACTGATGGCTTCTTTAGCTAGGGTTAATAAGGTGAGGTGGCTTCTAGGGTTTGATTTGGATTCCTTCATTTGCAGCATTTGGAGCCTAACGATCCTATATAGTATGGTATTATCCTTCAGGTATCTTTTGTTCAGCCTTTTCAAGAAAATATATTTTTCTCTCTGCTCCAGGTAGGACTTGTGCAATAGCTTGCTCCTCCTAGTCAAGGTCTCATTGTTTCTCTTCAGTTCTCTTTCCAAGACCTCCATTTCATAAACCTACCTCAATAGATGATTGATCTTTTGACTTCTAGGCTTGCTGGAGGAAGCCCTTTCTGCTAGTTCCTCTTGCTCCTATGGTGTGGGGGGTGGCAATTCTTTAGATAATGGTACAATTTGCAGAGCTAGGGATGCATCCTCTTCTTGTTGTTCCTTAAAATATGAATAGGGTAGATTTAAGACATTCTCATGGTGTGCTTCTGCCTCATGATCTTTCTCACTGAATTCTAAATTCCTTTTTTCCTTCTTGGTCTTGGAAAAGGAGGGATGTTGTTATGTTACTGCTGTTGGGGAAATGGCCCTCCTCCTTCTTCTCCCACTTCTTGGGGTGCTGAATTTCTTGGTAGGATACTTCCCTTTCTCCACTGGCTAAAGGCCTGTCTCAAAGCCATTCCAGAACAAAAAATAAGGCCAAGCCATGTTTCTTCTCTTCAACAAATCCTGGACCAACAGCTAGATAAGACCGTGGTGGGACAGCCTACCCACAATCTTGGATGGCTAGGATTTTACTTGATGTTCCATCTTCCCTAGAATTCTGTGTAAATAAAAGGGCAGATTGAGAGGGATTTTACCTGTGAAGTAATTCATGAGCTTTAAATGGTAGATCATTGATCTATTATACCTCCCTTCATAGGTTAAGTAGACCATAATGGTCTTCAACAGCTATTTCCAGTTCTCTTCCAGCCATGATGATGACACACTCTTCTTCCATATTATTCCCTTATGCTCAGGCTTAAGGTAAGACCTAAATTCGACCTCTTTTGGTATGGTGGTCTTGAACCATTTCTGTCCTGTGGAAGGGAGTTCTGTCACCTCTGTGATTAGTGCTTCATCTATGAGAAAATCCTCGTTTCCTATGACTGCTTTTGAACCATCAAATGAGAGGGAAAAATCTTCGGCCACTTGTTGATGGAAGCCTTGTATTTTCTCACAGAACTTGTAGCAGCCCACCTCTTGGAAAAGTCTACAGACCTTTGGATGTGCCTCTAAATAACTAATATCACCTAGCTCCTACCTGAGAGCTTGTCCACTCTTCTTCATCTAGATGGGTGTATCTCCTAAGTACCTACAAAACAATTTTCAGACTTGTATATAGTGTGCTCTAACATGATGCTCTTTCAGAGCTAGTTTTTTTGGTGGAGAAAATGCTAATTTTGAAAATGAAATATGATGTAGTCTCTTGGCACTGATTATGAGGGCTTTCTGTCATTATGTATGCTGAGGTCACAAAAATGATGACAACAGCTCGATCCTCTAGATCTCGTTTCCCACATAACCGTAACCTACTTCAGCCAAAGCATTTGGTGGCTATTTGATGATATTTTGGACAGGTGGAGGGAGAATGAGGGTTTCCAGTCAGATCAGTCTTTTTCCAATTACATAACAACTTTCTTCACTCATTTCCCCACACAGGACCAAATATTTTCATTGGTTATTTATTCTCACAAATGTTCATTTTTCTTGCTGACAGGGTTAGATGTGACAGTTCCTAACCATTTCCTTATTTTTCCCTTTCAGTGGTTAAGATCCTCTGGGATTTTGTCAGCTAGCCATCGAAAAGCCAACTTTTAGTGGTCAAGGAAGTTTTGTCTTTCTTGCTTAAGCCTTTGAAACCTTTACCCTGTCGCCGTGGTGAACTTCTTCTTTTAGTAGATAACAACCTTGTCAGAAAACATTTTTAATTGCTAAAAACCTATTCTTTTTGTGGTTAATAAAATGCCCTAGCTTTCGCCTAAACCACCAAAAGGGTTTTTCACCCAATGCTTATCTTCCTACTTTCAGTGGTTAGCATATGCATTGCACCTTTCTCTAATATACCAAAAGTGACCTTTTTCGGTGGCTAATGAGAAGTTCTAAGCCTCTCCTAAGCCACCGAATGTACTTTTCCCAATGCTTCTCACCACTCACTTTCGGTGGTTAAAACCTTTCTTGTTTCTCTCTCTAATCTGCTGAAAGCGCCCCTTTTTGGTGGCTAATGAGTTTTCTGTAGTCTTGCCTAAGCCACTGAAAGTGTTACTTTGACTTTGCTTGCTCAGACCACTTTCAGTGGTTTTCCTTTGCCCTGTGTTCAACTGTTTAGCCGCCAAAACATAGCTTTTCGGTGGCTAATGAGCTATAATAGTCCTTTCCTAAGCCACTGAAAGCTATAACTTGTAAAATTTTCATCCAAATAAAAAAACAGAGGATTTTAAATTTTCATTGATACTCATATCGTTCATTACATAAGAATATTTTTCCTACTATCAAGATAACTTTATTTTGGGAGATAACATGCCCTTCTAACTACACTGCCCCTCCCATCATACATGGGGGCAGTGGCCCTTCCACTCATACTATGCTGCTTACCATACCTAGGGGCAGTGGCCTATCCACAACTTTTCCACAAGTACCCCCAATCACGCAGGTACATCATATTCCTGCAAACCCCACCACCATTGCTGGTCCATCACACATTAACCTTGGGTCAAACATCCCCTTCATGGCACACCTCAACCTGCCTGAATTGGCCAGGTTAACCAATGACCCCATTTATCAACAAACCTTTTGGCCTCCCATGCCAACCAAACTCTCCTCAGACATCCCTAAGTTTGAAGGGAAGGTAAGGGAGTGCTCCCAATACCATATCATGATGTTTCCCCTATGGTGCTCATCAAAGACCATCATAGATGATTCGATCAGACTTAAAATATTCCAACACACCCTCACAGGTACTGTATCCAAGTGGTACATTGAGCTTCCACAAGCCAAGTATCCAGATTTCAACTCCTTGGCCTTCATGTTATTGCAATATTTTAAGCTCCCCATTAGATATGATGGAGTGGAAATCTTGCTATCTTGCTGCCAAAACCCTGCGACCCACATCACTGACCACATCCACAAGTGGAGGCAACGTCGCAGTGTGTGCAAGATCAAGCTTGATGACAGAATCTTCCTAGAATGGTTCTTGAAAACCTTCCTGCCACCTATAACCAAGGACATCGCCTCTGAACATCCCCAAACATAGGAAGAGGCCATCTTGAAGGCCTAGTAGTTTGACCTCATTTACACAGTCTAGATACCTCTACATTGTCATTCAAGAGGATCCCCATGTAGGAACCAACTACCAAGATGTGCTGGGGGCATCCCATGCCGCAGATGGAGTCATAGGTTCTGTCTCCTACCAACCTCAGCACCACCCAACACCCCCTGCGATGCGACCGCAACCAAGCAACACCCTTAGTGTTGCCTACCCAAACCAAGCTTCTAACCATGCAAGAATGATGTCCTAGTCTGGATCTATAACTTATTATGCACAACCTATGCAACAATAGCAGACCCATGCACCTACTTGGCGGACACAACAGTATGTGGGACAGATTCCCATGTTTGTAGCACCCATAGCCCCCTAAGGTTATTATGCATCACCAGTGCAATCCACCCAAACCCCTGCCCCATCTTTGCCTACTCTGTTGGGACAAGTGTTTGCATAGCAAAAATGTCCCAACCAGCTAGCCCTGGATAACCAACAAGGGAAAGCCATAAATAACCCAAGTCGGAACCAAGGTAACAACCAACCATAGGGAGGCGGTCAACAACCAAAACCTCCCAACAATGCTGGGGAAAACCAGCCAACCCAAAATCCTCAGCAACCAAATGTATCAAGACGCAATGCGATGTTGTGCACAAACCAACTATGCACACTATGTGAGGTCTATGGACACTATACACATGAATTCCCCTTCGTGGATGGTGCTAAGTAGGCCATTATGAATGAGGTTCAACATGCCACCAATACGATAGCCCCACCTCAAACCAACCCAACACCACCAGGACTTCCTCCTATGGTGCTCCAAAACCCATTACTAGTCCAAGGACTGGTAGCAACTGCACTGGCTACCCAACCCAATCCCACCTCCCTGACTGCACCTCCAACAACAGAATCAAGTGTTCATCATTTTCTAGCCTTGACAACTGAAGAGGTCAATTTACAGACTAGATGAAATCAGTACGGAAAGAACACTAAACCCACTGATCCTTCAATGGTTTCCATGTCCAAAAAAACCTGTATACCTATTCACTTACCCCCTTTTCCCCTGTGCCACCCCATATGATGTGTTTCCAACAATGTCACGGCTAGAGCTGCTATGAGCTACAACATCGTGGATGACTTAGCCCAAACACCCAAGGCCATGTCCGCTCTTGAGGTACTTAAAACTTTCCCAACACAATGGAAATCCTTACTAGTCTCCCTTAGTGTTGTAGACCCCTCTGACTCCAATTTGATCACATTCGACACATAGAATGGAGAACCTAGATGCCATCAACCATTGCTTTCCAGATCTCAGTATCCATTGAGATTTTGGTCGTGCAATGGTGCATCATGGACAAGGGGGAATCCACATGCATCATGTCAGCCTTATTCTAGCAGAAACTTGGGTCCCCAATTCTGCAACCATCCACCACTACCTTGAGGGCTTATGATGGCCATCCCACCAAATCCCAAGGTATCCTCGTGCATCTCCCCATCATGTTAGCTAGGAAAACAATATTGATTGACATAGATGTTGTCAATTCTTAGTTGGACTATAACCTTCTCATCGAAAGAAGTTATATGTATGCCATGAGATCCATAGCATCAACTGTTTTTCATCTCATGATGTTCCCTCATGATGGGAAAATTGTGACAGTTGACTAGTTAACTTATCACAATCTGCAAGTGGTAACTGCACTAGCCAATGTTATCCCTACCCTCAATACCATCGATCTGCAAGGGCTAACTGCACCTGCCAATTTTATCCCTGAGGTCAACAGAATGGTTGATGTTGGACAAGCAAGTCAGTATGTCAACTTGAACGATAGCTGACTTAGTCAATCAGTCGACTAAGTCAGTTAGCCAACTAAGTCGGTCAGCCGACTAATTATAGATTAGGTCGGCCACCTAAGGTCGTGTTGGTTGAGTGAACTGACAGGTAGTTATTTTGTAAATGTTTGTAAATCATATATATTGGGTTGTTGAGCTAGATGAGAACTCAATTCAGTTCTCTGCATTGTATGGACCCTATGATGCTAATATAATCTATTATTTTATCTACTTGTTCTTATCTCTTGTCTCTGTTATATATGTATGTTTTAGTATGTATTATTGGTAAAAACTATGTGATCTGTGAGATTACAACATTGGTTCCATTGCCGGTTGTACATGTCTGAGATGTATGCAAGAACATGATATGAGAACATGAGATAAAGGACTGGTGGGAGCGTAAAGTAGCAAATTATTTGTAGAATTGCGCACGAAGAAACAGATTGATGACCATACAAGCAAAAGAAAGATTATTTTTAGAGACACATGAGAATTTTGTAGAATCAATGCCCCAAATTCTGAAGAAACTCCTGGATGAAAAAGCTGGAGGGTACTAAGGATCAACAGTTACTAGAAAAACTGATTCACGGGGGAAGAACAAACTTGTCAGAGTGGTTCGAAAAAATTGTTGATGAATTCTGCAAAGAGCAAGCACTAGAAGACAGAACTTCGATGGAAACTGTCAAGAATAAATTCTACATAGGCCTCATCGAGCAATTGTTGTGTTCCTTACCGACCTTGCTGTTTAAGTTTCTGATCGAGAAGGGATTGGGTCATATTGTCGAACCTCGTCCATCAATTCACATACCGCCATTAAACCCTAACTGGGGAGAAAAGGAAAAGAGGTGGGAAAAATTCATTACCGAAAGGGAGTGGGAATACTTCCTAAGCAAGTAGACTGAACTAGCTGGGCTTTCTAAAGTGTCAGGTAGGCTATAGGGGGGTAGTTGGTCATATGTCAGAATAAAGTGGAGTGGATTCTAGTCTACTAAAGGAGATACCAATCACCAGTAATGAGAAGTCAACCTAAAAAGGAAATCGAGAAGAAAGTGTCACACAAAGGTATGACGAACTTCCAGAAAATAGAGAGGGAAACGAGGCTACAAAGTAGGGAAGAAAGAAGAGAAAGATCCTTAGCGCCATAGAGAGGAATGAGTACTAGGGTGATTGACCAGGAAAGAGATCCACCAAAGTCGGGTCATGATCGACAAGAAGAAGGTGTGGAAGAAGAGTTGTCCCCTATGGAAGAAGAATTGTGGATAGAGCAGTGAGAATCTCTCCAATTAGAAGTTCCCCAAGAAATAAAACCTCTAATAGATCCACGTACCTAGATATAAGCTATTGTCGAAGATGACCTTAGAATAGGAGCTGGTGACTTTGGTATATGGATTCGACCAGATGAAAAAACATACATGGGTAGACATCTAATTATCCGTCGACTAGAAGAACAAAATTTGGTTACACTTCAAGCAATACCCTCCAACCGAAGTATCCACTTACTTTTACCGACACATAAAGGAGCACCCCCCCTACCAAATACAGCTTTGGAAGACACAGAAAATTCAGAAATGCAGACAAATAATTGTAGTTGGACATTGACAGAAGAATTCAACACTAATTGAGTATTGGTCGAAGAGGAAACAAAAAAAACAATTGACGGGAACAAGAGTTCCATCGATGATAGTTCCACAGAGAGGACTAAGCAAATAACCCCACTGCCCACACCACCACATCCACCACCACCACCTCCTGAAGAAAGCAGTGACACTGACTTCGACATGGGTCACGAGTCAGCACACATTCCCCTATATGAGGGTGATGAGGACCCTAGATGACACTGATTCGTATGTGAGTCAACTTGGGAGGCTAACCAAGTTACGGATGAAGACAAGCAAATGGCGTAGTTCATTGGTGCCTTCAGGAAAAGGTAATTAACTTGGTACATCAGATTTTCTGAAAGAACACCCCGAGCAAACAAAGATGAGGTCAAAGTGCAATTTCTATCATTTTTCAAAACTCCAGATGCAAAACATCTGGCATCAAAAAAACTAAAACTGACATCGCAGAAGCCAGGAGAAACTGTCTGCAATTTCGATAAACAATGGAAAGACCTTCTTAGCCAATTGGACTATGTTATTAACGAACAATTATTAATCCAGTGGTTTCTTGCAGGTTTATCACAAAAAATTCACTAACACATAAGTCTGGATACATTCAATACTTATGAAGATGTGCTTACAAAATCTCTCCAAGTAGAAATGGATGAGGACATACCAAGATACTCCACTGATCATAGATTAGAAGAACAGCTTGAGAGCATATAGAAGTCATTAAAAGAATTAAACCTCAAAAGTCAGGATATCTAGTGCTTGAAGTGCTCGACGACTAGACATTCAAAAGACAACTATTGACAGGACATCAACTGACAGGATGTTCGATTCATGCAGACTAAATGTTTTTACGACATTTGCTAAGAGCATGGATACCACTTGACAAAATATTTCCCATTCAACATGAAGAATGGAAAGGCATCTTGGTGTGCAATTTGTGAAACTAAAAATCATAACACGGCTGACTTCCATCTAAATCTCAAGAACTGACAAAATTATCATGCAGTCTACCAAACCAACGCAGTTGCACAAATTAATGAGCAAAACCACGTGCCAAATGAACAGAACAATCAAAGATATGAAGGTCAAAGATACGAGCGCCGGTATGACAACTGACGTGGAGGCTATGGAGGTTGAGGTCGATTCTCTGGGATTCGAGACAACTGACCATTCTGACCCATCCAATGTTTCACATGTTATAAGGAGGGAAACTGACATGCAGACTGTCCATACAAGGACAGGACTAACCTAAAATTCTATACTAATTGTGGCATAGGGGATCACTCATTAGAGGATTTCCCTATTATGCTTGAAAAAGTAAATAAAAAGAAGAATGTTAATGTCTTGTCGTGTGTGCAAAAACATGATACTATCAATACAAAGAATTTACATATCGTAACCTGACAAGGGATGAAAACTGGGAGTCATAACCCCCAAATAAGCAAGATAAAAGAAAAAAATGTTTATACTGACCTAGTTAAAGAAAAACAAATATATAAAGATGCAACAAATATATTTAGAGAATTTGATTGACAAGAAGAAGAAGATGATAATCAACAAGACACATTAAAAGATCTAATAAAGTTGGTACAAAAAGATAAAACAGTATCACAATTCATTGACTTACTGTATAAGATAAAACAAAACAAAGACATCGAAAAACAAACAAAGAATATCTACAGCTTAAACCAAAAAGATAAAAGTGATGCCGACCCACTTGTCGACTTGGAAACTGAAGGATACCATGTCCGACAAGCTGTACTCGATTTAGGATCACAGGTAAATATTATGACTCGACACACATGGGAAAAGTTAGGTAGACCTCGACTATATGAGTCAAGTATATGCCTAAAACTAGCCGACCAAGGCCTAATTGAACCTATTGGAGTCTGGAAAAATGTTGACACCACAATTAAGGGAATATAAACCAAAGTTGACTTTGAAATTATTGACTCTAAGGAAGGATCTAGGTCCTTCCCAGCATTAGTAGGTCGACCTTGGGGAAGAAATATGAAAGCGTCAATATCCCTAGATAAATAGAGAATAAAATTAAAAGGAAACAGAAAAAAGGTCATTGTACCTATTCATCCATCCCAAGGAGAACCTTGGATAGAACCTATCGATGAAGAAGTTGATATCCAACAACTTTATCAGATACAAAATAATGCAGATTATACAGAACCTAATGTCTATAAAGAACTTCATTTATGCAACCAGGACTCAGTAGGATATAATTCAGATGCATAATTATATGATTGGGAAGTTGCAAACTACGAAACACAAGTAAGAGGGTGCTGGACTATCCAAAAAGTATAGAAAAATCCCACCCAACAGTGCTTCATAGTTTCCATTGTACAAAAAATATTTGAGAAAAAAATTAGGGAATACCCTACTTTAAAACCTACAAATGTAAATAATACACAAATACCAAGATATAAGGAAAGAGAATCACCAGTCATGCACATAAAACAAGTGTCCAAAAATATTGGTGAACATGGTCAACTACAAAGTTTAGCAGAGACTTTTATAGGACAAGCTGCTAGATGGTGGGATACCCATCAGACAAGACTACAGACCTAGACAACAACTTCGACTTACTTTGTAGAAAGGTTTGGAGGAATGAAGTTAACCAACCAAGCTCAGATAACTATTTTCATTCAAGGACAGAATCCAGAGGACCATATTAAGACATGTGAAAAAGAATGGAGAAGACTTGGGTACAAAGATTAATGTGCATGGCCACATCTATTCCCATCAACCCTCACCGACTTACCAAACAAATGGTATAAGATGGAAGAAGCCCAAGGTGAAACATTCCTATGGCATGAAATTAGAGAAAATTTTATCAATGATTTCAACTTTATACCACAAAATAAGAATTTGGTCGAAACAACAAAGCAGATCCATGAATTTATATAGCCAACAGAAAACAAACCCTTAAAAGATAACTGACAAACAATGGATTGTAACAATATACAAACCAGGACAATGCCACAGTCGACAAGACTACAGTTGGAAAATGAAAATACAAAAGGGAAAACCTTTAGATGGAAATCAAACCATGTTGAAATGACCAAACCTATTCACACGGTACTCAAAGTTGGAACAACTGACAAGGATGATACCAACTAAATGACTGCATCTAACTTCCCTGCCACATTCTCACAGTTTAAATAAGGAAGTCGACCAATCAATGAAGCCAAAGCACCAGAATGGCTAGATGCTAAGGTCAAAACTAGAGAATTCAACATCTCAAATGATGACTGACCAAAAATGGCAAAGATTGGAGACTACTGGAGTGAAGAGGAGACAACAGAAATAGTGATCCTCTTAAAAGAGTTCCAGGATGTATTTTCCTGAGATTATACNATTGACACTAAACCTGATGTTCGACCTGTGAAGAAAAGGCCATATAAGCTAGCTCATAAATACAAAGAGATAGTAAAAAAGGAGATTGATAACATGCTTGCAGTAGGAATCATCTACCCTATTGACCAATTAGAATGGGCAAGTCCAATGGTTGTTCAACCTAAGAAACATGATCCGACCAAATTAAGAATTTGTGTCAACTTCAAGGAGCTAAATAAAGTGACACTAACAGACCCATTTCTAGCTCCTTATGCAGATTAAATCTTAAATGAAGTTGGAGGACATGAATGCTACTCATTTATAGATGGATTCTCAGGTTATAACCAAGTGCCAATAGCTAAAGAAGATTATAAAAAGACAACATTTGTATGTGAATTTGGCTCATTTGCTTACAAGGTTATGCCTTTTGGATTAAAGAATGCACCTGCAATATTCTCTAGAATTGTGGTGAAAACATTCCAAGAATATATTTACAAAACCATGGCAGTATACATTGATGATTGGACAATATAATCCATGTTAAAAGATCATTGCAAGTGGCTAAGGCTTATGTTGGAAAGATGTCAACAAGTCTAGTTAGCTTTAAAAATTAGGAAGTGCATATTTGTGACCCCCTTAGGGATACTGCTAGGACACATTGTTTGTAAGGAAGGAATTAAGGTCAACTTGGCAAAAATCAAAATTATCCTCAACCTAAAACCACCAGCAAACTCAAAACAAATCAGGGTGTTACTTGGCCACACAGGCTATTACCTAAAATTCATAAGATATTATTCAGATATGACCTATGCACTAGAATAACTATTAAGGGAAGATAAAGAATTCAACTGGACAGAGGAATGCCACATATCATTTGAAAAACTAAAAAGAAAACTAGTCGAAGCACCAATCCTAAGGTTTCCAAACTGGTCGAAAAAATTCCATGTCCACATCGATGCGTCAGGTCTAGCAATAGGAGCAATCCTAACTCAGCCAGGAGATGATGGAATGGATTATCCTATATTTTACAATAGTATGAAACTAAACAAATCTGAACAAAAATATTTGACAACAGAAAGAGAAGCATTAGGAATGGTCTTTTCACTGCAAAAATATCGACATTATCTCCTAGATAATCCATTTATCTTTTACACTAATCACGAGGCATTAAAATACCTTGTGAATAAGCCTCTACACCATGGAAGAATTTTTCGATGGCTACTTCTATTCCAAGAATTTGAGTTCAAAGTCATTGTCAGACCAAGTAAGTTAAATGTCAGCCCCAACCATTTATCTCAAATCGACACAGGAGAGGAACCGATAGGAGTCGAAGACAACTTACCAGATGCACATCTATTTTGAATAGAAGCAATCTCGGCAGAGCTAGAGGAAATAGCTCAATTTTTAGAAGATGGACAAGCACTAGAAGGTATGAATACAAAAAAGAAATAAATCTTAGCCATGAAAGCTGCACCTTATAGCCTCATAAATGGATTCCTGTACAAAATGGGTTTAGATGACATCCTTAGAAGGTTTGTACTAGAACATGAAAGGAACAACATTATGCATGAAGCACATTATGGACTTGCAGGAGGATATTTCCAAGCAGACACAATTGCAAAGAAAATCCAACAATCAGGGTTATGGTGGTCAACACTTCACAAATATTGCAAAAACTTTGTAAGCCAATGTGATAGATGCCAATGACTAGGTCGACCTCTGCCTAGCATAGAAATTCCCTTGATCTTGGTAAACCCAAGTTTGACATTTGAAATTTGGGCCTTCGACTTCATAGGACCATTTCCTATACCAGCAAAAAGAACAAGTGCAAGGTACATAATAACTGCAGTCGAATATGTAACCAAATGGGTAGAGGCAAAACCAGTGGACACATGTTCCAATGAGATAGCTGCTAAGTTCATCTATGAGAATATCATTACCATATTTGGATGTCCATTAACCCTAATTAGCAACTAGGGAACACAATTTATCAATAGAACTATCAAAATCCTAATAGACCAGTTCCAAATCGACCATAGTCAGATTACAGCATACAATCCTCAGTCGAATGGAGCAATTGAAGCATTTAACAAAACATTAACAAAAGGAATAACCAAAATATGTAATGCAGACAAAGACAACTAGGATGAAAATATACCTACAATACTATGGGCATACAGAATAGCATACAAACGATCAACTGACCAAACCCCCTTTCGACTAGTTTATGGACAAGAAGTAGTAGTTCCATTACATTTCTGACAATAGACACCTATTATTGCAGAGATTTTACATGTTGATGTCGAACAAGGAAGAAAGGAATGACTATTGCAACTAAGTAAACTTGAAGAACAATGACTAGTGGTGATACAACATCAAGAAATCTAGAAATAGCAACAAAAAGCATGGCATGACAGAAACATCAAAAAAAAAACTTGTTGGTAGGAGACCTTGCTTTACTATACAATATTCGAGTAAAAGGAAAACCTAAAAAGTTACATACAGAATGGATGGGACCCTATGTTGTTGAAGAGATACATGCCAATGGATCAGTCCCACTAAATACGTTACAAGGCACATTATTTTAGAAACTCATTAATGGAGCCTAACTAAAACGCTACAGAAACTAAAACAAACACATCTAAAAAAAAACATATAACGACCATAATGGTTAAACAAAAACTATAAAAACCTAAAAATCCAAAAATCAAATAGTATTGTTATACGCACAAAACTATGACAGGAAATCACCACTTCGACAACCGACATCATGCCCATCGATATAACACCATCGACCATTTTCATAATTGACATCGACCTATGACCTCGATAGTCCCATCGCCCATTCATGACTTTGAGCGCAAAAATAAAATCACCATTAACGCACACTCAAGTGTTCTAGCTGGAACATCACATCCACCATTAATACACCCATCAACAAGAACATCCAACACATCCCCTATAAATACTAAACCACCAAATGATCATTCACCGCAATTCAAACAAAGAGAGCATCATAGCAACCAGACGATTGAAAACCAAGAGCACCATAGTAAAATTGACCCCCAGACCAACAAGATGGCACCGAAATAGACTAGATCCTCAGCCAAGACCAAGGAATTACAGATTGCAGAGACACGATTAGTGAGAAGATTAAAGAACATTAAGAATGCTAAGGTGCAGGAAGGCTCATGGGCCAAACTATGGACCGAGATAAAAGAATGGGCGTATGTCGACAAGAAACCTACCCCAGCTACAGAGAAAATACAACACACTTCCATTGTAAATTATGCCAACATTCCACTCATGGCTAGCTTTGGTGGCACAAAAGAAACAACAGTCAAGTTTGTCATAAGTCGGTACCACAACGACTGATTTTACTTTGACCACCCGGTTGACATCTTCGGGGAAGTCATTTCCCAATTAACAAGGCTATGAAGCAAAGGAGACCCAGTACCAGTTGGTATAAAACAAGGACTGGTTGAAGAATTAACAAGATCGGCATCGAGAAAAAACTCAAAAGGACTAATTATTGGTCACATAACACATCTAATGCCACAGATTGTGGCCAAAATCATAGCTATTACACTCACAATGGCAGGTTGTGGAAGAGACCTCAAACTAGATATGTTGGAAGTAATAGACACCATTGCAACCAATGGAAAGATATACAGATGGCCTAAGTATGTCGCAGACATGATCAAAAACATTAGTGAGAAATTCCAAGAGACAGGAGGAATTATCAGGTTCTCGTCCCTTATCTTATGGATAGTAATGTTCACTATTTTCCCTGAAGGAGACAAAAATTTTCAAGAACCGACAATTTCCATATGTGGAGATTCAAAGCATTCTCCCAGAAAGGAATAATGAAGGATCTTGCGAATGGGAAAGTGTTGTTGGAAAACTGGCTCCAGCAGCTAAAAGTCCATACAACCAGATGGAGGGTGCCTCAGAACATCTGATGAAGTCTGCCTAAAAAGGTCCACATTCAGCTAGAGCTCTACCATACCACGGTGTGGTACATGCAAGGCACCAAATCAAATGCAAAGACCCTCGACTATTATCTGTTAGTCGAAGTGATCTTTTGGGAACTATATCGACAGGCGAAAACAAAGATACCAATACCAGCAAAAGCAAAGGTAATAGACTTCTCAATCAAGGAATCGTTTATAGACCAAGAGAAGGAGGAGGATTATGAACTTAACCTATACATCAGTACTTTTGTGTTGAAGGAGACACCGGTCGAAGGCACTGGTCGACTACAGATCATAATAAAGCCTCTGATGGCACAAAGGGAAGAAACACATGCAGAATAGTAGGTAACCAATATGGCTGAAGAAAATATCATTCTGACTCATACACCAAGGGAAGGGATAGAAACCGAAAATCTAGAGTATGCTGTCACCAAAGAGATTATCACCAAATTATCGAAGGAGATAGTAGCTGCAAGAAAAAGGAAAAGAGCACAGCCACAAGGTAAAGGTAAGCACAATATTATCATTCCAAAGTTCTCAGATAATGATGAGGAACTGGTAGCTATGGCCCTCGACATAATAGAAGATGCCGCACCAAACAAAGTGCCAGTTGAAACCCAATTTCAGAAATTTGTTGATGTAGGGGCACAGCAAGGTCGACCAAAGAAGGCGAAGATCACACACACTTCAACGCTTGAAAATGTAGTAGATATTGTGTCTACACCCCCACCTCCATCTTCGACAAAAATAATATAATATCTAGTACTAGAATAGCTTTCAATAAGCCCACTCGACTTATGCAAAAGTGCTGTGTCAAAGGCTATGAAGGAAAATTTCAACCAGGATAGAGACCTTTAGGATTACGTCAAAAAACTACATGAGATATTCATCAAGGTGTAGAAGCTCTCTACCAAAGCAACTCTTTTCTAAGTTGGAGGATCCCGACTACCAGTTTCCCAACCTGGCCAAGTACTCCAGAGGCCAAAGACGGTGGTAATAATCAGCTCAACATTCGAAAGGAACCCCGATAAAGAAGCTGAAATTATCGCATGTTGGGTCATATCTATCACTTTGACTAACCCTGAACCCCAACCACTAGCTGCTGAACCGACCGGAGGTGAGGAAGAAGAAACTATGGAGGACATAAATCGAGAAATTGACCAACTATTCTCTGACCTTGACTCACCTCCTTAGATCGACAATCCACCACTCAATCACAATTCCACCAACCCAATCAAACCCGACCATTCACCAACACCATCACCACCACCCCCTAACTCAGAACCCTTAACTCAACTATATGCACCAGAACCACCGCCAGCATTAGTAACAATCACATCCACTTTTGAACCCTCTGGACCCAACCAACCAGAAGCAAAACTAGATGAAGCTGACATCTAATCGACTCAAACAGAAATACCATCAACTAGTGCTGCACATCAAACAAACAATCCAGACTTGACTCTTGCAGGTGCACAAGTGCCGAAACAAGCAGAACTAGAGAAGAACAAAAATAAGAAGGAGAAAAAGAAGAAGGACCGTCATGGATAGCCAGTAATGGTCCACATCAATCTACTTGGGTCGACCACTACAGTTGATGCAACCAAATTGAGAGATCCAGAGCTAGGACAACTACTGGAATCACTAGAAGTCGAAGCAAAAACAAGGAACCAACACAGACGTAAGGAGCTAGACAACAAGGAAAAATAACAAGTTAAGTTCCTTAACAAATGCAGGAACCTAGTCCAGTCTATGATACCAGGACCGGTAGAGGTCGGCACCAACAAACCATTGGAAAGAGATTATCAGCTATTTGAAAGCATGGTGTCAGTGGTCTAAGCACAAATTCAAGACACAAAAGAGGAACAGAAAGAAGAAACCATTTGGCTACTGATGGAGCAACACACTGCTTTTTCAGAAGCCTACAAAATGTTGCAAGATCACATGGAGGAGTATGTTATCATGGAAGAAGTACTGCAACACTAGCCTACTTGCTATGGGCAATTCTATCAGCAAACTAGGAAGACTCGACAAGAGATCCAAGCACTCGAGAAGAGGAAAATTACTGATGAAGCACTCAGAAGCACAATTGAAAATCAGATAGTGCTTGAAACAGCTAAACTACAGAAGCTCGAAAGGGAAGCACATCAGTAGGTACATCAAGCCATCGCAAACTTAGAAAAATTAGACATAATCTACCCACAAATGAAACAACTCATAGAGAAAACAGAGGAAAAGGACCAGTTTATGGGTCCTGACATGGGAAAAATAGCTGAAATTTCCATTCAAGAGAAAATGTCGATCTTATCAAGTTTGACTACACTAACCATCGACATACAGAAAATATTGCAGAGATGGATGGATTTCCAACATCACCTCGCAGTGATAGCCCCAACAATTGTCAAAGTCTACATACAGAAAAGACCGACCATCAGACTTCATAGCCCATGAAGATCAATAGCACAAAATAATGACTACCTAGATATACAAGGAAATTTTTGGTACCTCCCTGTTTCTTCGGGATGAAGAAATGTTTTGTTCGTGGGGGAGATGTTGGAGGAGAAATTTGGTATGTCGACTTGAATGATAGCTGACTTAGTTGATCAGCTGACTAAGTCGGCCAACCAACTAATTAGAGATTAGGTCGGCCACCTAAGGTCATGTCAATTGAGTGAACTGATAGGTAGTTATTTTGTAATTGTTTGTAAATTGTATATATTAGGATTTTGAGCCATATGAGAACTTGGTTTAGTTCTATGCATTGTATGGACCCTCTGATGCTAATATAATCAGTTATTTTATCTACTTGTTCTTATCTCTTGTCTCTATTATATATGTATGTTTCAGTATGTAATATTGGTAAACCCTATCTGATCTATGAGATTACAATAGTTGACAACATACCAGCCTCCCCATTGTTGAATGTGGGCTGTGGGTTGTTTGCAAATACCACCATGAAGGATTCCTTCCCCTTAGTGTCATCACCATCGACACCAAACGAGATTGTGGACTTGTACATGCTCTCATCTGGCACTCCTGCACCTAAACACCAATAGCAGCGGCAACAACATCCGTAGCTACAACAACATCCACAGCCGCAACATCATCTGCAGCTACAGCATTACGTGCAACTGCAACCACAACCCCATCCCCACATGCAACCATCAGGGATTTATTTGGGCTCCTCCCTAGTCCACATAGTTCCCTTCATATTCCTCCCACCTGGCGTCATGAGTAAGCTAGTAATGGCTACCTTAAATTTGCCCAATCTTACATAGGGGATCCTTTTGTGGTACCTTGATCCATCGGCCCAACTTCTGATGCATCGGGTAGTCTTAACCCCCATACAACCCATTGCAGTCAAATCTCATCCTCCAGTCATCCTGGAAAAACTAACCACCGTACCAGCACCCACACCGCCCCACCCAAAAAGGGCCAGGGGAAAAAATGTGAAAGCTACCGCTGAACCTCGATAGATCCTGCCTTGCAACATCTATGAAGAATAGGGTCATCCAACCCCAAAAATTCCCTAAGTTTCCTATAATCCATGCATATTTGGATGCCATGGATACAATGAAAAACCTCCCAAGCAGGACAATAGTAAGAAACAAGTCGTTGAGAACAAAACATGCTTGCACCCTTTGTGGATTGTATGGACACTATTCTCGCCACTGCTAGGAATTATCTAAGTTTTGAATGGCCTTAGCAAACCTTCAACAACATTCCCATGAAAATGAAATCACTCTGATCAAAGAAATCCACCCCTCACCTCCTTCTTTAGACACGATGTCCATTTACATGATGTCAAGTTCGACAGACCCTCTTGTCTCCACCATCATCGATGGTCCATTAGATTTGTCTCTTCATTTCTTCCGCAATGATGAGGATATACTTGAATCCTTAACCACCATGGAATACCCATGGGATGACATGCAACATCGCTTATTCTTCCTCCCCAAAGAGCTTGTGTCGCAGTCTAACCAGGTTTCCATGGAAACCAACGATTTCATTCATGGGAAATTCGACTGGTTCAAAAATACCATTTCGACACCAGATGCCTTTGAAGAAGGGAACATGGCCAACATCTTGCCAACCATTAAAATCAACATCTCAACCAATCCTGAGGTTTTTGAAGAAATCATGACAGGGTCATCCTGCTCCTCGAAAGAAGTTGCTTCCAACAAAGCACTCTTCCAAGAGTTCTGTGACATATTTTCCTGGTCCTACATTGAAATGCCTGCTTTGGATCCATCCATTATGGAGCACCACATTAACACATGGCCTGATGTGTCCCCCATATGCCAAAATCAATGGCCCATCCATCCTTCCAAATCTGTCGAGGTCAAAGTTGAAATCGAGAAGCTGCACAAAGGTGGCTTCACTTACCCCATTTCATACACCACTTGGGTTTCAAATCCTTTTCCTGTGAATAAAAAATAGGGTGCCATCCTCGTTTGCATAGACTTCCACGATCTGAATTGGGCGTGTCCCAAAGACAAATTTCCAACACCCTTCATCGATCATATTATCGATGCATGCATCAGACATGAGGTCTTTTCCTTCATGGACGGTTTTTCCGGATATAACCAAATTCAGATAAAGAAAGAAGATCGTTACAAGACTGCATTCACAAACCCATGGGGCACATTCGCATATTGAGTTATGCCCTTTGGTCTAAATAATGCTGGAGCCACCTTCCAACTCACCATGACACACTACTTGCATGACCTCATTCACATGATGTTGGTCTATCTCGACAACCTCATTGTGTGGTCATGGAAGCAAGCACAACACATAGATGACTTGTGGCAAACCTTCCTATGGTGTCATAAGTATAGGATCTTCTTGAACCCTTTCAAGTGTATTTTATGTGTCCCAATGGACCATCTCCTAGGGTTCACCATGTCACACAAAGGGATGACCACTGATCCCCTAGAAGTCCAAACCATTTTCGCTCTAACATCACCTCTCTAAGTGACGTGTAGTTCAGCTTGTAACATATTCTTTTCCTTTTTTTTTACACATTTTTTTCAAAGTAAGTCTTATGTATTATTTCCTTCGGTTATCTAAATAAATTAGTTTTCAATAGGTCAAACTTAGACAATTTATTTTAGCATAGTGATGAAGATTTCAAGGCACATTATGAAAAATTTATGTGTGATTAAAAAAATTGGAGTGCCTTGTATTCTTTTTCCTCACAAAAATCAAAAGTTTAGCTTTCGGTGGATTAGGCAAACTTTTCAACAGTTCATTAGCCACTGAAAATCCTAGCTTTTGGTAGCTTAACAATTTGGTTTAGGAAGAAATTAACCATCAAAAGCTCATTAACTACATTTTTTGAAGGGAAACTTTCAATGGCTTAGGCAAAATTTTCAACAGTTCATTAGCTACCAAAAAGCCCCACTTTCGGCAGCTAAAAGCTTGGACTTAGGACTGCGTTAACCTCCAAAAGCCTGTTCACTCTGTTTTTAATAAATTTTGAAAATGAAGCTTTTCATGGCTTAGGATACCGTACCAATGGGTCATTATCCACAAAAAATCCTATCTTTTAGTAGCTTACAAATTAGACCCAATATTTCCTTAACCACCGAATGTGCCAAAAGAGGAAAACGGTTGGCATATCCATCGAAATCAAGCACCGTTAGCATGACGAACGTCATCATCAACCACTTAACCGCTGAAAATACTGGGGAGTGTAGAAAATCATGGGTTGGTGAATAAAAGGTGGTTATTAAATTGAAGTGACTGATAGAGACCAAAACCCTAGCTACCCTCCACCTGTCCCATGACTGCAGTTGAACCACCATGAAACATCAAGGTCCAATTAAGAATGATTGTTGTACTATCCATCTTGTGTTTCTTGCCATAGTTTATCGTCATCTTTCTCAAGTACCAATCAATTGATCAAACCCTAAAAATCAGAACCCTATCCTCACTCCACTCCACATTTCCCTGCATGCATCCTTACTGCTTCGGGCCATCCCTGAAACCAGCACGCTAATCTCCTTCCTTGAATTCAAATTTTGATTTTTGCAGGAAATAGAAGCGTAGTCCAGACATGAAGAAATGAGGAATAACTGCCCTTAGACAGGAATTGGGTGACATTGGCTATCTCGAGTCACATCCAGAAGTATGCCAATTCTTCAAAGATGCAGGATGTTACAAGTTTTGTGAGAAAATTCAGGGATCCCACTAGCAAGTGGCAGAATCCTTTGCTCTCTCTTTTGATGGCTCTAAGGCATTGATAGGAAAAGTAGAGTTCGAGGTTATGAATCCATAATAGAAGAAGTAGTAGAAATATCGAGTCCCAAGGACTGGGGAGAAATGGTTCAAAACCACCATCATGAAGTATATGGAATTCAAGTCTTACTTGAAACCTGAACATGAGAATGTGGTATGGAATAAAAGAATCCCTTTAACCTAGCTTGAGGAGAAGTGGCAGCAATTGTTGAAAGCAATCCTGGTTTATGTAACTTTTGAAGGAAGGTATAACAGGTTGATGATATACCACTTTAAACTGATGAATAATTTCACTGGCAGGATCCCACTGAACTTGCCTTTCTACCTACACAAGAGTCTAACCAAGATGGCCCATCAGGTCAAATCCCAGCCCACCAAAATTGCAGGCAAACTATCCCACCATGACCTGATAAAGATCATTGTCCAAGAAATGTTGCAAAGAAGAAATATAGCATGGACATACTTCTTATTCTGGAATGAGTTTGAAACAAGTTTACAACTAGAAGACAAAGGAAAGTCCCCTTCAAAGAAGTCCACCACTCCTAGGAGTGGCAAGAGGAAGAGAAGGGCCATCTCACCAATGGTAGTGGATCAGCCCTCTCCAACTCCCAATACCAATAGAACCAATAAAAATCTATATTTTAGTGGAAAGGAGGAGGAGGCCCTCGCACAAGGTAAAAATGTGCTTAACTTACCTTACTCAGCTTCTGAAGAAGAAGGAGGGAAGGAAGTTGACCTAACAAAGAAGGTTGTAGCAGAACATGAGGATTTTCCCTCACCAATACCAAGGGAATCTCAAGATGAACCAATGGTAGAGACTTACTCAAGAAAACCTAGGTCTCAGAGAATCAACCAGCTATTAGGGCAGATACATGAACTAGAGGTCTTAGATAGAGAGATCAAAAGAAATAATGCAAGATTGACCAAGAAAAATATTGAATTGCATAATTCTACTCTAGAAATGAGAGGGATGTATGTCCTACTGAAAAGAAGAAATATGAGATTAATGAAGGATAACTACAGGCTCTACAAGATGGTTAGAATGTCGAGGTTGTAGAAGAAGGATCCAAACCCTAAAACACACCTTGTTCTGGAAACTCTAGTAGAGGCAACAATTATCATTTAGCACCTGGAGGTAGCTCATGATGTTGCTGATATTCCAAATATTATGTAGGTTGAAGAAGTACCACAAGGTCAGTAGTAAAAATGTAAAATTTTGATTAAAGACAAATTAAATTTTGTAGAAAATAGATCTTTTGGTGGCTTAGGCAAACACAACAGTTGTTCATTAGCCGCTGAAAGCAGAGCTTTCAGTAGCTTACAGACCCAGAATTATGTTAGCTTAACCACCAAAAACACAAAAGGGTGCAAAAAGACATGCTTACACACAAAACCAATTTTGATCGATCCAGACACCTCAAGGATGAGTTATGAAGTTGAAGATTAGTTAATTACACTAGTAGGTTGGTTTTGTTCCAGTTTTTGAAGTTGCTAGCGAGGTGAAAAGGGTCACAAACCGTAACTACTTTTGACAAACCATGACTTATCTGTCAAATAACAGGGCCTAGTTCTAATTCAATGATCACTGTAATTGTTAAAGAGTTCAAGGAGTGAACAAGTACTAGAGTTAGATAGACTAGCACTTAAATTATGGTTGTTGACCTAATTTTGCAAAAACATATATGTTATCTATTTTTAGTAAATCAGATCCAACTTTTCAGGATCTGAAATAAATTTTGTAAAGGCTATAAATCCTAAGACTTATGTTGAAGCAAAATGTCGACTTCAGAGACTTTTAGACCCTTATTGTTATCAATCTTCTCATGTTATTCATCATTTAATATAAGCTCTTTTGCCATTATATGTTCAAGTTCCATCTCTTTTCTATTCTATACTTGTGCTTGAATGTCTGATTCAGGTTTATTATTTTTATCTAATACCTGATAGTTGTCATCCTATCTATGTGTTGATGAGTTGAATTGCAAGTATTTTTCCTTTTTATGATTAGCCATTCGTATGATATTGCTTTATATTTGAATCTGCCACCATAGTAAGTTCTCCATTTATTCACCCTATTATCAACCATCTGAACATTGGTGGTTAGAAGCCTTATCTTTTGATTCATTTTTATGCATGTATTGAGTGTGTGAGGTCCTTTAGGTCATATGGCTTGATCCATTTATAAAAACCATTAAAAAAATTTAAGTTGTGCGACATCCTCAAGATGAAACCTAGAGGAGTTTCCTAGAGTGATAACAAATTGGTGCCGTTGTCGGGGAGAAGAGATTGAATCTTATCTTCCCTGAGAGACAACATAGATCCTACTTTGATCATAGACAAAGTCTAGACAATATTCTGGTTGTAATCATCTATCTGGTGACTCCATTGGAATAAGGTGGCTTCAATAAGACCCAGTACTAGAGCAAACCCTTAAGGGCCACCAGTAACACCTGTTTCATATCCAGAAGAGATTCTAAGAAGAGCTAGGGATTCACTAAGACAGACCTCCAAAGCTACAAGAGGAGCTACATCAGGTATTTCTAGAGGTATTTCTATTGTTATATCAAATAGACCTCCATTTCAATCTTCTTCTGCTGAAACATATAATTCTCAGGAATTTATAATCGAATCGAAAATTTTTAGGGTTGAGGAATATTCCACGGGGTATTCATTTAGTGAAACCATGCCATAGCACGTTCGTTTGTGGAATATGAAACAATACCCCTATTTTCAAAAAATATTGGAAAATACCTCCCAAGATCATTTTTTTTAACCCCCTCCCAATATGCCTTGCCGATTTTAAAAAACCCCTATTTTCCCTATCTATTGCATGTATCCATTTTTTCATTTACATTTTTTATACCCCTTTATATTTCTACCTAAGGAAAAAAACCTGAACACATCCTTCCTGCCCTTGAACTTATTGACAAACTGCTTAAGCCTGAATGAAATAGAGACTCACATAGTACACTTACTTGTTGAGCTAGGCATAAGAGCACGATTTCCCTTGGCTTCAAGTGACAGAAGCTTTGCTGCCTAGCCAAAGGCCATTCCAAAATTCAGTGTGTAAACCTTGGGCTTCACATACTGCATACAGGATATTTATAGGAATATACATTTTCTGTGATTTTCAAGATATTTAAAAATAGGATATGGCACCTCAAAAGACCCAAAGAGGACCTTGTGAGTGTCCTTGAAAAAATTTTCATTTTTAATTTTGTGTTTCATGTCAATAAAGATCCATCTGTTCAGCAATAACTAAAAGTTCAAAGTTTAATATTATTACGAGAATTCAAAGAGGGGGACAGTTCATGAGAGATCCCTAGAGCTAAAGGAGGACAAAACTTGCCAATCTCAATTGTGTTGCTAAAGCAGCAAATATGGTGAGCATTCAAACAAATAAACATTATATTAGAGTAAACGATACACAAATAGGGTGGAGTATATTTGATATAAAATTGAAATCTAGTTTGAGATGATGAAGCCTTAAAACTGAACACAACCATTCACAAACTGAAAGACAATCAAACCAGGAGATCAATCATCAGATATAGTTATCTGGCATGCAGATAAGTGTTCTTCTGAGGACAATGTCTTGACAAGATAGCTGAGTCTTGCACAAGCACTTCAACATTGCAATACAAGCACATGTTTTTGTTGAAGTTTCACTATAATCCTGTGTTTATTCTTATTTTCTTGTTTTGTGCCTTTAATCTGACATGCTTATATGATTCTGGTTCCATTTTAATTGGCATAAGAGATGAGAGAAATGAGATATTTTAAAACCTGCAATCTTGCACTCGTAGTTATGCAATTATTGGTCTTGTGGCCTTGAAAACATTTAAAGGTCTACTTGTTTGTCTTGTTTATTATCAGCCACCCACAACAAAAAGACGTTCAGAAATTCACCTTCCTAAGAATGGAGAGTTACTAAATTCATTTTTCCCATTTACAATAGTTATTGCACTAAGTTACTAACCATCTTGCAGGATTAAACCTACCTTCCTAAGAATGGAGAGTTACTAAATTCATTTTACCCATTTACAGTAGGTATTGCACTAAGTTACTAACCATCTTGCAGGATTAAACCACAAAGTGACCTTAAATAATATCACAGGAATGTGGACATAATAAATGGCTGCATAACTATCTATATTCAATATGGCTCTCAGATATGAGATAAATCAAATGTAGAAATTAAGATCTTAGGTAAATCCACAATCAAATTCAGACTCACAAACACAAATTGAACAAAACAAACAGTATGCAAAACTTGCCCTACAAATACTGCCCATAAACAACAAACTATTGTAGAATGAGGCTTTGGGCCTTTGGATCTGTTCTTTGCATGACTTCAGACAATGTTGACATTATGATTAAAGTGATACATATTAGTTCTAAAAACAAATAATATGAAATTGCAGTCACTCAAGAGATAACATCCACACAGAATAATTTAGTAAAATTTAAATACAGCTCACAAATTTGTTTGCGAGATTTTTTTAAAAATAGAGAGCTTACTAGGTAAGGGGCTTCAAGTCAATTGTCAACTGAATGGCTGACAAACATCCATTAGCATACATTGTTCCCAGAATAGCACGAGAGTCTCCAACATTTGCAATGACAAGGTCCTGGCCCTAATAAAAGACAACTACAAAGATAAGCCACTGGAAAAATTTCAAACTATAAACTAAATATGAAGATAATATTATTCATTTTGAAATATGCAACAATTCCAATATTGATGCAAAGCTCTATAACATTGATTTATTTGGGGCTCTTACTGCCTCTACCAAAATTGGACATAAAATAAGATAGATAATTTTATTAATGTCCAACAAATGACCACAAAAGTTGGTCAATGGGTCTAAAATATTACATCTAGTGTAAGTACAAAGTGGGAGTACAAAAGCAACTCCTAGATCAATAATAACAGCATAAAAAGATATTAAACTAAGTGTCTAGCTAAATTCTAAATGCTCTAGCTAAGAGAAGATATAAAATGATGTGCAAGTACAAAGGAGTCCCAAGAGAGTTGCTAGAAACTGAAGAGTTTTGGTGCTGAGCAGAAGAGAGGATGTGAAGGCATGTTGGAGCTAGCTGCTGAAGTGACTGCAAGACATGCTTCTCATTGGAGTCATCAATGAGTGTGAAAATTCCAATGCTCTGGTAGATGATATCCTCCAGGGAGTGGCCAAGGCTGAGAAGCCTAGCTGCATGATCCCGGCGGAGTGGCTAGGGATGATGAAGTATTGTCTTTGGAGTGAGTTTCTGTATTTAAATATGAAGATTCAATTTTGATTTTGAGTTGGCAAAGTTCCAGGATCAAACATAACCCATGCTTATTAGGTGATGTGGAGCATCTTCCTTAACGGAATTCTTCCATGTTTCAGTAGTTTGTTATTTATGCTCAATATTTATAGGGATCTGTTTTACTAAAAATATCCCACCATTCAATTACTCTTTTTGGGTTGGAGAAAATAAGAGGGAAGTTAATAATTTTAGGAAGTGGGGTTAGGAAAAAGGGGAGGAGGTGGTAGCGTGGGCTCAGGGAGGTATTTTTCCAGCTGATTGAAAAGTAGGTGCAGACGCTGATAGATTTTGAGTAGTTTCTATGGTTGTTACTATCTGTAATCTGGTGTGTAATGAATAAAGAATACTGTTATGAAATTTTCATCTAGATGAATAATTTTGTTGCCTGTCATATATATTTAGAGTGTTTGCGCCGTCTGGTTTTCTCTGTTTCCCTGCCAATACTCTTGCAGGTTTAAATATGTATTGAAGAGATTTCTCTGCATATCTGGAAACATAGCATATGCATACCAGTGGACTGTACTGAAGAATAAATTGTTGCAGATTGGAGTTTATCTGCATCATTAGGAACCTTAGTTCTCGCTGTGGCTTGATAGGTCTGCACCAGCAGCTTATGAAATTTCAATCATGATAGTTCATCAACTTATGGTTTTGCTCAATCCTGGGCACAATCTAAGTCACATTTCTCTAAAGGAAGAGGAATGAATGCTAAAAGATGATCATTTTGTCTTCATGTGCCCTGAAGTGAAGGAAGACCCTAACCATATATGGATCAAGTTATTGAAATATGAGAATGGCAATTGAGAATGCATAAATGCTTTTATACCTATTTGAGGATGGTAATGACAGTTGTCCCACTGAAGAAGCAATCCAACATGGGATGCAGCTTGAGTTCCTTATCCATTACCTAGAAAGCTCATAGATGAGATTCCTTCCATGCTGCAAACATCTTGGACTCTTCTTTGTGCACATCCCCATCCGAATCATTACACAATTTTTTTGAATCAACGACCTCAAAATCGTTACTATTTGTAGGACCAGGCCAATTAGCTAAAAGCAGATCTTCCCACTGGTTCATAAGCAAGCTAGGAAGAGAGTCTCTAACCCTTTTGCTAACCAAGTGTCCATATGGTCCATGACCATCAAAAACTCCAAGGAAGCTTATGTTCTCATTTGACCCAAAATGCCCCTGTGACCCAAAATTCTGATGGAAACAAAAACAATATTAAATTACTGAAACTCTCATTATTCTCAAAGATATTTACAGATATATGTAGTTCACCATGTAATTTTTCCATTTAATGAATTCATGAAAAGGAAGAAAATACATGAAACATGTTTAAAAGGGTTTTAGTTTTGATTCAATTTTGTCTTTGTTTTAGGAGCTGTATAAGCTCATGACTCAAATATAAGTCTCCTTAGGGAGATCCATACTGGTCACTTGTGAATCTTCAATCTATCAATCACTTGCTTAAGATTTTACTCATAGCTGTCACGGTGACTGGGAATACTCTTCAAATCATCCATCCCACAGGAGGGATGAATCAATACTCTTCAAATCATCTACACCATAGGAGGGATGAATCATAAAAGCATAGTTGGACTATGTATGAGCATCCACACAATTCAAAAAGATGTACAGGAAAGTCAGGTTCCATGCTAGTTACCATAACTTGACATATCAAAAAAAGGTTATAAACACGATATAGAAAGTTTAGCATATAAAAGGAACTGGATCTGAACTACTGCCCAATACACATAGGACCACTTTAAGAATCCATAGACCTCACAAGACAATAGGGGAGAGAGAAAACTATATATAAGACTCTCAAAATAATTTCCTCTCTAAAGCAAGATGAAATGCTACCCTTGATTTAAATTTTAGAGGTGACTTTGTAGAAAGGATTTGCACCCATTTGAAATTTGGAAATAGAAACTAAACTACAGTGCCAAAATGACAACATTATAAGAGAAAACAAGACAATCTACTCGTCAAATTTATAGTTCCTTCTCCTCCACCACTGCTTGTGCTCTGTTTTGGACATGGATATCGAGAGGACATACTTTCTTATGAGTGTTATATTAGTTGCTGGTCATATAGTGTCAAAGCAAGGGTGTAGGTCCTTACACATTGTTGGCTTCTTTCTATGATACAATTTCCTAGATAATTACTTCTACTAAACAAGGTTCACCAATATCATCATGACATACTTTTCCAGAAACCTCAACACATAGTACTAAAACTAAAATGCAACGATTGTAAGAAATCTGACCTGATTATCACAATTCAATCTTGAAATAGAGATGACAAAATGCTAGTTGTCATGCTACCTTCTCTAACATTTGCCTGAACGTCGTGAATGCACTTGAAATCCAAATCGTGAATTATCTTTATGGAATTGTTCATCATGCCCCTTGTGTATGTCATGCATGCATGTTGAAGGTACAAGACATGTGTCTCATACTGCTATCAAATTGGAGGATAAAATTTAACTTTCAAATTAACTTCTCATATATATGAATACACTCGTATATATAGCTATACACACATGTGTTTATGATTTCAGCCTAGTGGGTTAGTTCAATTAGCTTCAAGGCAGAGAACATGGAAAGGTCATGGCTACAAGGCCTGTATAGTGCGTCTGGGTTAAGGGTGCATGTTGTACTCCAGCGACATTTACCTCTAGTACCTAAAGAGTTTCCCCAAAGAGATTTTCCATGGATAAAATATATAGATGAATTTAATTAACCACAATATAACAAACAATAATGCTAGCTGTATCACATAAGTATGATGTAATAATATAGTATATACATAATCAACAATATATATGTGCATGTTCCTAGACTCCATGCACCTACTTTAACTCAGGTTTAGTAATTTCAAATTTTCACTCATAATAGAGCAACAAGATCTACATACGTAGTTCAGGCCATGGATAGCGGTTACCCCCATTTTCGAATGGGCATTCCCTAATCCTGTAGTATCAACAAAAAGAGGGGTGATTCCTCAAGTCTGGGCCTTCCCCTTGGCAATCTGTGCATAGTACAGCCATTTCTGAGAATTTCTGGTAATGAGACAGTCCTCAAATGGTCACCTACAACAGCCCTAGTTTTGCTCTAAAGCAGCAGCAAACATCCTTCAGTTTAATTCTGGGCAGCCTTGAGGCTAATCTGGGCACTTTGAGGCTATTCTGGGCATCCTTGAGGCTATTCTGAGTAGAAGAAAATCTAGCTACAACAAATCTAGGTAAATCCTGATCATGTTGGATTTTTAATAGAAGAACGATTTTTAATAATTTTGATAGCTTAAATGGATTACTTTATCTAAAATCACGTCTTAGTATTAATGAAGAGAGAATATCTGAAATTCCCCCCAAAAAAATTCTTAATACAATCAATACAATTTATCCATCTATTAGAATTCATAAACCAAATTGTAACTTAATACCAGCTATTGGAATTCACTGATTTTATGAAGAAAAAAAGAGTATTGTAGTCTAAACTATCCGTGACAAAACTATCTGCCACTTTATATTTTAAAGCATGGCTTCCAATTAAGCAAACCTCCCATGGGTGTTTAACCTTTCTCAATTAATAACCATAAGCATCTTATTGTAAAATTAGAACATAATACCAGCTGTTTGTGCCAGAAATTGTTTCTAAGGCCAGAGAAACAAGCCAACACACACTCAAGATAAAATTCAATAAAATAGATTAGGTTTAGGGTTTCTGCAATGTTTTAGTGGTTGTAAACTTTTGGAGAAAGACAGGGAATGCATTCATGAGCAAAGTAGTAACTAAATCATAAACATAAAATTATAAAGATGCATAATATATCACACAAGATCCAACAGGAAAACTATGCTGAGGTTCATTCATAAAGGACAAGCATCACCAGCAAATACACATAAACCAGTAATGAATATATCAATTAAGAAACTAAACAAGTTAAATAATGAATCCAACATAGAAAACTGAAGGGGAAAAATGTCATATATCTCATAGTTTCATCACCAAATACATATAAGAGTCTTGGTACTTAACTCCTGAACAAGTCTGAAGACAAAAGCAGTATGAAGACATCCTGTAGCTCCCAAAACTCAGAACCTCTCTTCAGTCCCTTTGTCCCTCTTTTATAATTACAAAGAACTAGTTCTATCTCCCCTTCATTAGGTCGAAATTTAAACTACCCAGTAGTTACATTAACTAACTAATTCAACTAACTGACTAAAAATAGCAAATCGGATTCCTGGAAAATATGGCGAATTTCTGGAAAATAGGTGTCAAAGAAGCTTCCATATCTCTCAATTCGTGACACTTGTGTAAAAACTGAGATAGGTTTTTGTAAATGGGTCCGTGACATACAAAAAAATCTCTTGGTTTTTAAAAATTCATCTTCAATCAATCAGAATATTCCCCCCGTAAAATGAACACTAAAACAGGAAAATATTAATTATTTAAAATCCCTGAAAAATAGGCTGCAAAGATTCAACTGAATCTTTCAAACATTAACATCTGTTACAAAAATGAGATATTTTTTCTAGATGGGTATCTTGTGAACAAAAACCTCTTTTGGTTTTCAAAAATTCCTCTCCATCAGCTCGTGGTCTGCATTTGACTTCAATAACTCAAAACAGGAAAAATAGAGCAGAATTCTGTTTCTACTGCCTCCTTTTTTCATTCATAAGTGCTAAGACTTTGTTTTCTATTGAAAGAAACATGCCTCCATGCTTATGAATTATTCCATTTGCATTAACCATGACTGGATTTAGATTTAAATCAGCCAGCCCATTTTTCTCCTTCAAAGTTTGTATGGCAGTATGGTCCAGTTCATTTCCTTTTATATCCAAATTCACAGGCAAACAATTCCCAGAATTTACAGCTTCTTTGTTTGCAGGAGTTTGATTGTCTATATTTCCAAATTCCAATGTACCTCTGTTTCTCTTTTTAGCTTCTCAATTTCAAACTCCATTTTTATAAGTTTCATTTCAGACAACGTGGAATTCACTGCTGCTTCAGCATCACTTCATAGATTCCTGTAGAGACGAATCCTCTCATCCCTTTCATTCAATTCAGAATTAAAATCTTGTTTCAAATTCTTAAACAAGTTTTGCAACTCATCATGCATCATCTCAGAATGCTTAACCTGTCCTGATTGATAGAATTCCATGGATGTAGAAACTTTTTCCACGGTATCTGCCATATGAGAGCACACAGATTCTGTAGGAATTTTAGTGTTTACATTTCTAACAGAAATTTTCTTGCCTCTAGAAGCAGAGCATGCTGCAGCTTTGTTGATTCTTTATACAGGCTTGGTTTTAGCATAGGCATAAGAGACTTAGGTCATTTGAAATATTCAAGACTCTTCACTTCAATTGATGATGAAGTGTAGCTGTCATTCAATTTAATTGTTTTAATGGCTGTCCATCTCCAACATGTATTCTTACCCCTGTGTATTAATATCAAAATAAATCCTCAAACTCCTTTGCTATAACCTATGAACAATTTCTGCACAGTAAGACTTTGCAAATACAATTTCCACTACTAGCTACTCAAGTTAACTGAAAACTGCTTGTCTGTTGAATGAGAAAAACAAACATTCTGCAATCTATTCGCCTTATGCTTCCTGTAGCCTTAGTATCAAAAATGAAACTATGTCTTCCTGTAATCTTAACCATTCAGTGCATTTGTCTCAATGTATAAGTATCAAACCTTTTTTTTGTGAAGTTTAAGAACCATAACATACACAGTTTTCAATCCATCCTCTTTCAAACTTCAACAAACGAATGATTCAAAACATAGCTATTTTTCAATATTTTACCCAGTACAGCATCCCAAAATGTCTTAAACAACTATCTCTTCAACAAGAAATCTTTTAAAATACATCATTTAATGTTTCCCTTAACTAATTTTGACAAAAACGAGTTCAAAGAGAAAACCCCAAATCAGGCAGACATTAACTAGTCATCGCCGAAAACCTGTTTTACTTGCTGCTACAAATGTTTGAAATCATTGCCTGAGCTGTCAGATTATCCACCTTCGGTATACAAGTGTCTTTCCACGTCCAATTTGATTGCAGTTAGTGAAATTAGGAAACCATAAAAACCTGACTTCTGTTGTACAATGGTTATGTCCAGTTTTCTAGCAGCTATTATTGCTCCACTAAGATTTCTGTCTTCAAATATGCATGTAAGTAATCACTCCCTTCACTTTAAACCAAATCTATGCTGATATCTAACATAATGGACCGCACTTGGTTAATGATGGCCACGATCCCTTCCATAAATCAAAATCACCTGTTCACATGATGGAAACTAACATTGCACGTAATAAAATCCTCAAATCACGTAACTAGTCACTCCAGAATTGAGATCGTGCTGAATTTTGGCTAAAAAATTGGAGAAAATGAGAGTCGCGATATTCTTGTAGCGCGCTCTTTCTTAATTTCGGGCTCCAGCGCTACAAGAATAAAATTAACAGCATTTTCGCACTATTTTTCAGCTTTTTGTCATTTTGCATGAACTTTAAAATGATGATTAAGTTCAAAATATGATTTGTGAATCCACCATTGAATATAATGAACTTTAAAGACCCTTTTAAAACCTAAAGGAAGAAAACAAAATAAAATTCAAAATTTCACAATAAACCAACTAGAAATTTCCTAAAAGAAGCAAAAATCCAAACTAAAGCAAATGAGTAACTTAGGATAAAATGCAAATCAAATAAAAATTAAAGAAACAAATTATTGACTTAACACCAGCTATTGGAATTCACTTCCTTTATGGAAAAGAAAAAGCGTATTGTAGTCTATACTAGATGTGGCAATGACCTCACCATCCCTCACATTAGTGATGCAACAATCCAAGCGGGTCCTTTTGCAACATTAACCTAGAAGATGAAGATGACGTTAAGAAATTTTAATTTCTAGGAAACTTGAGGAGAAGTTACAATAACCATGATTTTTAGAGCTACTGTGGAATTTGCAATTCTCTGCATAATGTTACTTTGGGGAAATGACCCTGGATCATGCCTGATTTTTGTCTTTCAACAAAAGAGCCCTTTACTGTACAATGCCAATTATCTATCATTTGGGTGGTAACTTTCCTAGGAAAGCAATTTAGTTCGTAATTGCTCAAACAAGTTTATTAAACCCTCTTCACCCCACCCCAGCCAAACCCCACCTCAGGTTTTGTCAAGATTTTTCAATGCTCATAAAAAGAAGATTATAAGCTCATTACCAAGGATGAGAGAGTTGTTAAGGCTGATAACTGGTTAAAAGTGTACTCCCAACCAAAAAAAATAAAAACAAGTGCTATATTTTAATTAACTTGAATAACGTACATATACATTCTTTACATTCAGAGTTCAAAGGTGGTTTCAAATTGAATTGACATGAAAATAAGTTTTAACTGATTTAAAATATATTATTTGCCTCAACAAGATTATTCATCATAGCTAAAACCAGATATATATATATTTACAGAGTTCAAAAGTATTCACCTTGGCTAAAACCAAATATTTCATTTTGGAGGTAAGGAGGGTTTAAAGTTTTAAAAAAATCAATAAATAGGAGTGGCAACTAACATCACTAACAACATGACTCACAACAACCATATAATGCTATGTCTTCCTACAATAAGAAAGAATAAAGGATAAACCATAATCTAGAATAAAGGATAAACGATTATCCAGAAGTTAATGCAAAGATGGAAAGAGTCAACTGTGTGAGAGATTTATTTGTTGTATGAGATAGGAAATGAAAAATGTATGATTATGATGTCTAGTTTTAGCAACATATTCATATAAATTTATTCTTTGGGGAGAATAATTCATCAATAAATAATTTATAGCTTGGTCTAGTGGTTTTGTGGAGGCATAGGCCAAATAAACCTTTTTTATTTATATTATTGACAGCACAAGAAACTAAGAAACACAACATTTATCAGGAGGAAAACAAAAACTTGCCTTCATAGAAGCCAAATAGATCCTTTAAAATAAAATATAACAACCAAAGATAACGAGAAATCATTTTCAAATAAAATCCATACTCACTGCATAGGAATATGCTTGACAAGGATAGTGCACAATTGGTGTAAAATAGAGCGTAACAAAACTGAAAACATACTCATTGAATAAAATACAAGTTCATAGTATTTCAATTTGGATTTATATACCCACGAACTCTGCTATTAAAGAAAAGGAACAAATTAAGAGGGGATACCCCGTATTCCATCTATCTTCTAGCTTAAGGCAATTGGACTACCAGAATAAATAGTCTAACTGTTATTTGAAGGAAGAGAAAGCATGTGCGTCTATGTTTTGGCCTAAGGAAAATATTTCAGCCTAAGGAAAATAGGATAGACAAAAATCAATCCAAGTGTTTTACGATAGAGAAAAATCAATCCAAGTGTTGTAAAACATTTGCCAAAAACATGCAGGGAGATTCAAGAAGAGGAACCTGAACCAAAAGTAGAACAACAACTAAGAAATAAATTAGAAGAAAACTTCTAGTGAGACATGTCTGGTGACATGTCTAATAGAGAATTAATCTCCCATATTTACTTGGATGAAATATAAACTCCGGTGGTTGCATATCTAATGTTTCCATAGTCTTCGAATTTTGCAGGTGGTGCTTGTAGTTGCATTTGCACCATCTTTGTCTTCAAATTTTGCAGGTGGTGCTTGCAGCTGCATTTGCACCAGCTTTTGTCTAGAATGTGATAGCTTGCACTTCTAACAATGGACAGGTTCACTAGGGTATGCAAACACTGCATCTAGCTGACTCTGCATGAAGTGCAGGCTGGAATTTAAAAATTTGCAAAAATAAATGTTTTGCGAAGGATTTGTTTTTTTTACCAATTGTTAGAAACAGTCTATTTTCAAATATACCCATTAACATGCAACCATGCCAACTGAATAGCGAATTAAACCCATATCAAGGAGAAATCCACTTACATTAACAATAAACTTGGCTATCATTTTGGGAAGGCTCTCAAAACATTTGTTCACTAAAAGTAAATCTTAACCAATCAGACCCAAAAGTACTTCCACGCTAAAAAGGCCAGATTAACATACCTCTGGAGGAGTCGCCACTAGTAGTCTAAACAAATTAAGAAAAAGACTCAATTTTCACATATATATGCTTGACAATGATGACCAGTAGCTGATAGAGTGTGCACAGAACTAAATGGCCAAAGCTCCACAATAAAGCAATGACGGTCATTCCTTGCAAAGAAATCCCTAGACAAAGCCGCCAACATAAGAGAAGACACCGACGAGATTGCAGACCAGGAACAAAGACAGAACCTAAACACTGAAACGACAACAACAGAAGGATATTGCAATGTATGCAGGGGACCATATTGGTCAGATGTATCCAAGACTAGACCTGCCAAAATCACAGAAACCAATAGACAAGAAATTAGAACCAAACAAATGTGAAACATCGTTAAAGAAAACACGTTAGTAAAAAGACAAAATCTGTGCAAACAACCGCCCCTTGAGGAATGGTGTATATTGAATACAGAAACCCTGGAAAAATTGCCGACTACAAAATGGGGCATGCTAAAGCAGTTGACACCAAAAACTAAAAAATATTGAACAATAAAAACACCCACTAAACGGCCCCTGACTATCTTTATGGATACAATCCTCTATAGGAGAATGCTCATCTTTCTCTTTCAATAAGGTATCGAATGTTCCATGGGAGGGACTACCCTATATTAAACATATGCTACTGGCACTAGGTCTAAATAGAATGAATCTAGAATAGAGTGAAGGTAAGCTGGTCCTGCAATGGAATATGGGTCAATGTTGGAGTAAACTCGGTCAATTGGATCTGTTCCCAGACCACTGGCATTTCTTCCAATTCAAAAGCGATACATAACCCATTGATTCATCATACATAGGGGTATAGGCCGCATAAAGAGAGCAACATCAGCAGTGGAAAAGGTAGCAATAGTTAGAGATGCGGATCTCATTGTAGTTGACCTATAAACAGGAGTTTATTCATCATTGGAAAAAGCATAGGTATAAGATCTAGTTCATGATTCTAGGAATTACTATTTTGACCATGCTATTGATTCTAGAACTACTAATGGGTAAGCAACTGTCTCTAATATCTCACAAAAAGAAGTACAGGAATTTTTCATCAAAGATTAAACACACTATAGCGTACCTCCAAGAATGATATGCAATGGCTCTCCAATGTGCCTCCTCCAGCACTAGAGAAACCCACCACAAACCCACGACCACAAAACGGTGAATAAACGCCCTCATTTTCTAGAAAACACTGCTACCACTGCAATGCTGCTGGAAAAAATGCCCTGTTATCCAACAAAAACGATGGAGAAAACGTGGAGAAAACCCACAAAAAACCCAAGGAGTAAAACGCCCTTGTTTTCCAGAAAAAACTGCAGGGATTTGAAAAAATGCCCTGTTATCCAGCCACACGATGGAAAAAACACCCTAAACCCAGCTCTCAGGCACCTCGGCTTGGTGTAGGTGCACTCAGACCACAAGCAACAGACCACAAGCAAAGGAGCTTCCAGGCACCTAGCAGGAAAGGCTTGGAGGACTGGTGAATGGCTCAGGCAAAAATGTTGAATAAAACATACCCCAACATATTGGATATTTAAATAGTAAAAAAAAAACCCTATTTACCCCTAATATACCTCCAATATATTGATTTTTAATTTTTTAATTTTAACCCCCCCAATATGAGCGGACGTGATATCATATTGGTCCCTAGGTGATGCCCCCGTGGAATATTCAAGCACTACTTCTTGTGTATATCTATTCCCTGGTGACTCCACTAAGATAAATCCACCCTGAATACTCTCTTAGCTACCGCCCACACCAGCAGTATCTCCTTCTACCCTTTCCATACCCACTTCCAATATGGCTGCCCCTCTGACCAAAATGGAAAGAATCCTTGTTGCCATATATGCTCTTCTCAATTTTCCTAACCCCCTCTCTGCTATGCCTACTAGAGATTACCTCAAATACATGCCTAATTTTATTGGAGAGGGATATTTCATAGCTGAAGAACACTTAGAGGCATTCTACAATTATCCTGAGAATATAAACATTGAACAAGGGGATGTGTGGACTAGGGTTTTTGTGCAAATTCTAGATAGTCAGGCTAGGAAATGGTTCAAATGGTTTCTTGCTGGATCAATAGTAGGCATTGAAGCCATATATGACATATTTTTGAAGCAGTGGGGAGAAAGAAGAGACCACCTTTACTATATCACTAAATTTAGCAATCTAAAGAGAGAGAATGGTGAGTATGTTTCTAACTTCACCAAAAGATTTAACAAGATGTTCCGCAAAAATCTTGCTGAGATCAATCCAACTGATACTTTAGCCAAAATCACCTATGCCAATGCCTTTGATTTAGAATTATGTCTTCTTCTCAGAGAAAAAAGATCAGCTTCTCTGTCACTCATGCAAGATGCTACTCTTGAATTTGATTCCAATATCATTGCATCTCAGAAGGTCGAAGGAAAAACTGACAGGAAGAAGCAACCTTTCAGATCCTCTAGGGACTTCTTCATCAGAGAATAAAATGGATAAATAGGACAAAATGTTGGACAGTTTGATAGCTGAAATGTATAGACTTAAAGACCAAGGGAAAATACCTGTGAGGGGTAAAGGGCCAAATGATTTTGTTAACAGAAAACATAATTTGGTCCCTTACAAAAGAAAAAACCCACCATCTTAGATCCTTTAAAGGGATAGGAATCAAGCTGAGGATCAAAGAATCAGAGCTCCTTTCCAAAATGCTATGCTAGAAGAAGAACAAGAGTTTGCTCAGGAAGAAGGGGTGACATAAGACAATATCAACTGTATGGAAGATGAAGTATATCTCTCTTTCATGACATAAGTAGACTATGAGGAATCCCTCATGAATGAGAACATCATGGAAGAACCTTTGTATCAGGCAAATGATCAAGAAGGTTATAATTTGAGATCTAGAATTGTTGCTCCTGTGAAGAAGAGTCTTGCCCCTACAAAGAATCCTGCTCCTCCTACTAAAAATATTGTTTCTCCTACAAAGAGGATGGATGCTCCAAAACAACAGAAAAAATCCATTACAGCCATCAGCTCATTATCCTATTCAGCTCAAAGACACACCACAAGACGTAATAACTTATGAAAAATTATCCTATGCTTTCAATCTTGAGTCAAAAATTCAGAACTTAAAAATCCCTTTTCCCTTGATAGAGTTGATGAAGAATGATGCCTTCAAGGAATCCATACTGAAATCGCTTCAGCCAAGGAAACCCATAGATGTTGATTTTGTGAACTTGCAAGATGATAAGCCTACAGTAATCCTAGGTCCTATGATTGAAGAGCTTGATGAGTCTTTCCCACCTTTCTACATATCTTTGAACATTCATGATAAAATCCTTCACAACTGTTTGCTTGACTCAAGAGCATCCCATAACCTAATGCCTAAAGCAGTGATGGATGAGCTTGGCCTCAGCATTACAAAATCCTACCATGATCTATTTTATTTCGACTCAAGGAAGGTCAAATGACTAGGCCTCATCAAAGACCTTGTCATAACCCTCTCCTAGCTGCTTTCAAAAAGAATAGTGATGGACATAGTAGTGGCTAACATCCCACCTAATTTTTGCCTCCTTTTGTCTCACTTGTGGAGTAAAATTCTGGGTGGTACCCTTCAAATAGATCTTACATATGCTACAATCCCAATGTTTGGAGGAGAGACCAAGAGACTCTATAGGGAGAAACAGTTCACCTGCATCATCAGTAATTCCAAGATCTCTATAAATCATCCCATCTATGCAGTGGACACAGACTTTGAAGCATGCATCTTTCAGATAGATGATTCCCAGCCAACATCCATGCAGCTTGCAAGACCTACCTATCAACCACCTAAGGAAGTGACCACCTCTGTCTGGAGCATGCTTTTTGATGGGGCTAGCACTCAAGCCTCAACAAGTGCAGGTATATTCCTGATTTCTCCTTCAAAGTAGACTATACATTTGTATTATAAGCTAGATTTCAAGACTACTAACAACATAGCACAATATGAGGCATTTATATTAGGAGTGAAGGTTGCTAAGGAAATGGGAATAATGTGCCTGAAGATCTTTGTAGACGCAGATCTCATCATACAGCAAGTCAACAATACTTTTCAAGGAAAGAATGTCAGGCTGAAGGCATATAGAGATGAGGTATGGAAACTTAGGGATTCTTTCATGTTTTTTGAACTCTCATATATACCTAGGGCTATGAACCATCTAGCTAATTCCATCACTGTCTCTGCCAGTATGTTCATTCCCCCTTTGCCTCCTAAGCTTAGCTATGAGATCGAGGTCAAGTACAGACCATCCCTCCCTGATAATGTGAAATTTTGGAAAGTTTTTCAAAATGATGATGAACTCAATAAATTACTCTAGGTCGTAGATGAGTTTTCTAATATGCATATGGATCAAGAAAACCTAAATATGGAAGAATCGCAGAAACTCAAATTAGGAGATAAAATAGGAGATCATAATATTGTTCAGTTGCGTAGAAATTATATACCTTGGGGTCTGGTGCCCCTAGAAGAGATTTTTTTATCATAATGATGTTCCCTTTAAACCTTTCCAAAGGGAGATAGAACCTATCATTCATGAGCACAACCTAAGTATCCAAATTCATCCAAAATTGGTAAATTTGTCCTTTGAGTTAAATGTTGATCAGAAGTTAGAACTGTGTAGTCTTATGAAAGAGTTTGCTGACGTATTTGCTTGGGAATACAATGATCTGAAAACCTATGACACAATATCGTCCAGCATAGGATTCCCTTGGAAAATGACACAATCCATTTCAAACAAAAGTTAAGACCTATCAGTCCCCTTCTTCTGCTAGTAATTGAGAAATAAATCCAAAAGATCCCTAATGAAAAAATCATAATCCCACTGAGATATTCCAGATGGATTACAAAACTAGTGATAGTGAGGAAGAAAAATTGAGATATTCGGTTATGCATTGATCTCATAAACCTAAACAAGTGTTATAAGAAATATAACTACCCATTTCCCAATATGGAGCGTCTATTGCAAAGGCTCTCAAGAGCTAGTGTCATGTCATTCCTAGATGGTTTCTCTGGCTACAATCAAGTTTTTGTACACCTTGATGATCAAGAGAAAACTACATTTACCACCCCCTGGGGTACTTTCATGTATGCCAAGATTCCATTTGGGCTAATGAATGCTGGGGACACCTTTCAGAGAGCCATGGATGTAGCTTTTATGGGATTGAAAGACAAATTTGTTCTCATATACCTTGATGACCTCACTATTTAATCCAATAGCCATGAAGAACATTTCAACACTCGAGGAAGGTGTTTTTGAAATATACATAGTTTGGTATATCCCTGAACCCAAATAAGTCTCAATTTTCTCTAAGAAAGGGCAAACTCCTAGGTCACATAGTATTAGCAGAAGGTGTGAAGATTGATCATGTTGAAGTTGAAGCAATCCAGAAGTTGTCCATACCTAGGTCAAAAAAGGACATTCAGTCATTCTTGGGTAAGATAAATTTTGTCAAGAGGTTTATTCCAAATTTCTCTGAGTTGGTAAAACACATAACCTCCATGTTGAGGAAGGAAGCTGAAATCAAGTGGAAAGAGCAAGAAAGAAACTCATTTGAGGCCATTAAGAAGGCTATCATGGAAGCTCCCACTCTAATTAGTCCAAACTACACCAATGGTTTCTACATTTTCTCCTTTTCTTCCTATGACATAGTGGCAGCAGTTCTGTTGCAGAAAGATGATGAAGGCTTTGATCACCCCGTTGCCTTTTTTTGCAAGACATTGAGGGATGATGAACAGAAATATGATCCTATTGAGAAGCAAGCCTATGCTCTCGTCAATTCATTAAAATCCTTCAGAATCTACATCTTACACACAAAGTTCCTTGCTCGTGTCCCTTCAACTGCTGTGAAGGAGGTTTTGACACAACCTGATATTGATGGAAAGAGAGCCAAGTGTGTGGAAAAGTTGAATGAGTTTGACATAGAAGTAAATCCCACCAAGTTGGTGAAAGGAATAGGCTTAGCTAAGCTTATGGTAGAATAAAATTATGAGCTACTTGGCATGAATCTCATTGGCATAATCTCAACCAACGTGCAAACAGAAGCAGCAGAAATAGTTGAGGAGCAGCATGATAGTCAACAAGTATCTGACAATTTGTCCTCATGTGAGTGGTACTTAGGTATTCTTCATTTCTTGCAAATTTTAGATGTCCCCCCTAGACTTGCTCTAAATAAGGCACGGGTTCTTAACCTTAAGTCTATTAAATTTTGTATAATTGATAAGTTGTTGTATTGGAAAGATCCGTCTAGTCTTTTGCTAAGATGCTTAGATAAAGAAGAGTCAATTCAGGTCATGCATCAATTTCATTCAAGAACATGTGGGGGCCGTCATTACTGGAAGACTACAGCCCACAAGATTCTGAGGGCTAGGTACTATTGGCCTGTTCTTTTCTCTGATGTGTGTACCTTTGTGAGAGCATGTGACAACTGCCAAAGATTCATAGGAAAAAAGTAGCTAAGATATTTTCCCCTTAGACCTATTGTAGTGAATGGTCCTTTCCAGCAGTGGGGTCTTGATTTCATAGGTGAGATCAATCCTTCATCAAGTGGTCAGCACAAGTGGATCCTAGTAGCCGCATATTATTTCACCAAGTGGATAGAGGAAATTCCCACAATAAATGCCACTCACGAGGTCATTATGATGTTTTTATATGAGAACATATTTATTAGATTTGGTTTCCCATTAAGGCTAGTGACTGATAATGCACCAGCTTTTAAAGATGGGGCATTGGTTAACATGTGTGAGTCAATGGGCATTTAGTTGGTGCATTCCACTTCCTAGTACCCTCAAGGCAATGGACTTGTTGAGTCATCCAAAAAAAGCCTAGTTAGAATCATAAAAAAACTATTCGAAAATAATCAAAAGAGTTGGGATTCTAAGATAAAGCTTTCTCTATGGTCTGACATAGTGACTGATAAAAAATCCATAGGGACCTCTCTTTTCAAGTTGGTTTATGGTACTAAGTCCATTTTTCCCATTCAGCTAATTCTACCAGTTTCAAAATTCTTTCAGGAGGATCAAGATGAACCAAATGACATGGTAAGGAAGATGCTTGATTTGGTGGAGTTGCAGTAGGACAGGGAGCAGGTGGTGGAGAAGTCAAAAGCTCATCAAAAGAAGATTAAAGGTATTTTTGACAAGAAAGCAAAGGTGGATAGTTTTTAGGTTAGAGATTGGGTTCTGAAATGGGATCCTGTCAAACAGGACAAGGGAAAGCATGGTAAATTTGATTCTGTGTGGATAGGCCCTTTTGTGATAGCTCAGGTGCAACAAAACAACACCTTCAAATTCCAAAATCTGGAAGGAGAGGAGGTTTTTGATGGCCCAGTAAATGGGCGATTTCTGAAACTCTATCTCATTTGAGGCTTTAAAGCCTTATTGTTTTAAAATATAATTTTTTGTTGTTTTTGTTTTTTGCAAAATAAACTCCATGCCCAATGGAATAGTAGAATATAGGTTTTTTTCTTGTTTTTCAGGAAAGGAATTTTTTCAAGGATTCTTGGGACCTCACAGGGAGGCTCCCATCCCCAAGTAGGAGCCATATATTATCTCCTAAATAAATTAGTTTTCAATAGGTCAAACTCAGACAATTTATTTTAGCACAGTGATGAAGAGTCCAGGGAACCTTATGAAATATTTATGTGTGATTAACAAAATTAGAGTGCCTTGTATTATGTTTTCTCACAAAAATCAAAATTTTAGCTTTCGGTGGCTTGGTGAACTTTTCAACAATTCATTAGCCACCAAAAATCCCAGCTTTTAGTAGGTTAATAATTTGGTCCAGGAAGACATTAACCATTGAAAGATCATTAACTACATTTCTAGAAGGGAAACTTCTAGTGGCTTAGGAAAAATTTTCAACACTTCATTAGCCACCAAAAATCCCCGCTTTCGGCAACTAAAAGGTTGGACTCAGGACTACATTAACCACCGGAATCTTGTTGACTCTATTTTTTAATAAATTTTAAAAAGGAAGCTTTCAGTGGATTAGGTGAACGTACCAATGGTCCATTAGCTACCGAAAATCCTAGCTTTTGGCGGCTTACAAATTAGACCCAATATTTACTTAACCATCCAAAGCACCAAAAGAGGAAAACTGTTAGCATATCCATCAAAAGAAAACACTGTCAGCATGAGGAATGTCATGATCAAGAAATTAATCGTCAAAAAGACTGGGGACTACAGAAAATCATGAGTTGGTGAATAAAAGTTTGTTATTAAACTGAAGTGACTGATAGAGACCAAAACCCTAGCTACGCTCCACCTGTCCCATGAGTGTAGTTGAACCACCACGAAACATCAAGTTTGAGTTAAAAATGATCGATGTAATGGCCATCTCGTGTTTCTCACTAGAGTTTACCATCATCTTGCTCAAGTACCAATCAATTGATTAGACCCTCAAAATCGGCACCCTATCCTCAGTCCACTCCACATTTCCCTGCATGCATCCTCACTGCTCCAGGCCATCCCTGAAACCAACATGCTAATCTCCTTCCCCGAATTTGAATTTTGATTTTTGTAGGTACTAGAAGCATAGTCCAAAAATGAAGAAAGGAGGAATACTTGCCCTCAGACAAGAATTGGGTGACATTGGCTATCTTAAGTCACATCCAGAAGTATGCCAATTCTTCAAAGATGCAGGTTGTTATAGGTTCTATGAGAAAATTTAGGGATCCCACCAGCAAGTGGCAGAATCCTTTTCTCTCTCTTTTGATGGCTCTAACGCATTGATAGGAAAAGAAGAGTTCTAGTTTGATGAAGCCCTATTATACCTAAATCCTATCACCACCATGTGATAAGACCCTTAACTTCCATGTTTTCATTTAATCCCAGCACTTGGAGTGGAAACCTACTATGTTTGTCAATTCTACTTGAAAAAACTCAGCACCGTGTTTTCCTTATGGCCCATGAGCGGTACCTTGATCAGCATCACCTGTATACTATTTTCAATAAGCGGTGCCACCGCTTATGGTATTTGGTCCATAAGCATTTCTCATGTAAACCGCTTTATCATAAGGGAAGAAACGTGGTACCCTGGGTAAAATCGAAAAAAGAGAAGTTTCTCGAGGCTTCTAGATCATGAGCCTTGTGTCCTCCCTTATCCCTATCATTGTGGGTAAATTGAGCTCGAGATCCCCCGTCATAGGATTTTGGAGCCACGTCATCCACAAATCTCTTAACTATCCCTATCCATTGAGCTTTATAAATACAAGCTCATGTCCATAGTTGAGAGGGAGAACTATAGAGGTATTGTTATGCTGCTAGATTAACCACTTAGTCCAAACTATTGGAGAGCATAGAGAGAAAAGTTGGAGCTTATGGGGATAAACTGTTTGTCTCGTGGAGATGCTTGTCGACACTAAGGCACTGGTTGTAAGCTTCCCTATACATTCTTAATGCAAAGATGNTGTTTTGATTTCACATGTACATGTTGTTAGATTCCTTAGTCACTAACATGGATAAGTAGATGATTTTCTGGTAGCTTTGATGTGTTTTCATGTTTGATCTTTTTCCAGGTACATAGGTTCACTATCAAAGCAACATTCTAGGTGTCTATGAAATTTAGGGAAGGTCTTCATCCTTTTTCATTCACGCATTTGTTCTAGATCCGAACCATTGAGAATAGAGGAACAACTTCTATCCGTAGAAGGTCAAATAATCCTGATTACAAATCTGGCAACTCCATTAGGGAGAAATAAATTATCTTAGTTGATCTAATCTTCCTCAGTTCTTGAACTCTTGTTCGAATCCAGGATCCTCTCCAACTCTCTTCAGTTAGATCTGCCATCTGACACGGTGAATTTTGGTTTGAAACTTTAAGATCTATTTAGATTTGAATTATTTTTACATTTTATTATCTCTTTTACTGTCAATCCATCAATTTTTTCCTTTATCTGATAAATTTATAACTTGATATTTCGTTCTCCTTTGTGTTTTGGATCTATCCAAGGAACCACTCATACGTTGTTGGCGAGAAGTGGTGCCATCACCTGAACCCTGTTAGCAGTATGCGGTACCACCGCCTAAGTCCTGTTATCCAAAAGCGGTGCTCTTCAAGAACCACTCTGTCCAAACCCCTCCAACATGGTTCCAGGTAAGCCTTATTCCAAGACTACTTTTTTCTCATTTTTGTAAAACATGAGTTTGTTTGCTTTCAACCCTACACTGTCAGGATTGTGTGTTAGAATCTGAATGCTTATGGTTTTCAATCTTGTGGTAAAATATTGGTTTAATTGAAGAATTCAAAAGCTATATTAGGCTTGTTGATTGTTCATTCTTTTCTGTGCTTGTTGTTTGTGATTGTGAAGGGAATTCTTTTTTGAAAAGCTTAGGTTGTAGTGAGTTGTATTTTCATTTATGTTATAAATACTGAAAGAAAAAATTTGATTAGCATCTTGATTTCATTTTTTTTCCATAGAGGACTTCTTTTTGCTTGTTAAAAAGAATTTTTTTAACTGAGATTAGGTCATTATCAATATTGAGCATAAGGCATTGGATCTCTGATTAGACTCACAAGCTTTCAGGTTCTCTGTGTTCTTTTGTCTCTTTTGCATTAGTACTATCTCATCAAAATAAAAAATATTGTAGTTTTAAGTTAGATCTATCTATGCTTTAAGAAAAATTAAAAAATACAGTGCATTTGCATGTAGTGTGCTTCTTGTTTTTCTTTTAGGAAAAGAGACTCTTCCCCTTTTGATTACTTTCAAAAAAGAGAAATGAGTCTAGAAAGTGTTTCTTGTCTTTGATTTTGTTTTTTTCAAGATAGTTGTTTGGATATTTTTTGGTTTTAAAACAAAAGAAAACATTCTCTTTCCCTCCCTTAGGTAGGCATACCACGAACGATAAAGTGAAATATTTGCATATACATACTGCATGGTTTTACTTTTTTTGTCAAAAGTACATGCATTCACCTAACAGTCCACTTTAAAATTAACAGTAGTTATAGGTGAAAATTTATATAGCAATTTGAGTGGTAGGTTAGAGACATGTTCGAGCATCGTGAAGCGTAGAAGATGTCGTTAGTCATCCGCATTACATCCTGGGATTCCCACAGTTCTTCCACGTACCATCTGTATATCAAAGGGCCTTTCACGTACCCTTGAGGTATATAGAAAGGTACTTCATGTACTTGATTGTATATCAGAAGCCCCCTTGTTAATGGTTTTGCATTAGACAACACTACTACCGATTTGAGCTCCCACGTACCTTGAGTATATCAGGAGACCCCACTAGGATACCTTATCCATCTGAGAAAATCCCTTTGGCCGTCTTTCTTGGAGCCATACACTGAAAACAACATTCAGGGATATTGCTACACACATACCCTTGAGTTATATCATGAGTGGCACCTTCCTGACAATCCTGGTGAGAGACCTGACTATCTGAACTTCTCATGTCATTTAATTTTTCTTGTTTGGCCTATAGCTTGAGTAGGGAAATTTTTGGTATGTTTTCTAGTTCTTGAGTACCTAGGTTAGATAGGAGCTATATAAATGTCTAAGATAATATAGTCCGGAAGAGTACAGGGCTTGCCACCTGATTTAATTCCTATTTTAGGAGAAAATCCAAAGGAAGCTATCAACCAAGGAGCTGCTACCACCTCCCAAGTGGGAGATAATGTGATTGCAGAAAGCGGAGGACCAGATCCTTCACACTCACCTCCCTTGGTCCAAAAAATTTCTTGGGGTAATACCTCATTCCATTCTCCCATAGAAGGTCATGTTGATGATACTACTCATCAAGATTATGGTCCCAATGCTCCATTTTGGGATACCTCTATAGGAGAAGCCATTGCCTTATTTGGAACTCGTTTAAAATTTTCTGAAGAAGTTTCTCCAGATGAAGAAGAACATAGACAACACTAGGAATCTATTCTCCATGCACCAGAGATTGAAAAGAAAATAGATGACATATTGGGCACACCACCATCACGTTCCACAGCTATTCCTATGGGATATCATTCACTTGTTGATTCTATGAGACCCATTGAACCGATTCTAGATCGCACAGTGACTCCACATAACCTAGGTCAAACTACCAACCCCACTACCTCCCATATTATGTCTATTCCCAATCCTCCTAGGTCTTTCACACTTGGGGCTCAACATTCAATTCCTGTTTCATCATTACCTTCTAGTGTTGGGGTGCAATCCTTGGCATGACCTATGTTATCTAGCACTGAAATTGTACCTAGTCAATGATAGACCTCTAGTATAGAGAAATCTATAGTTTATGTCCCTCCCACCCACACTAATGTGGTTAACCCCCCATCTAGTTCAAGTCGGCCCTTATGGGTACAACCTGTAACCAATCAAACCTCTTGGGGTTATGGTTACCCAACAAATCAAGCACCTGTAGGAAACATTAATTATCCACCCAACCCTACAGGAATGCCTTATGCTCAAGTTTCATATCCTAGTAATACTTTCATGCTATGGGGGCAGCAAAAATGGTCCTACATGCTAGCTATGGGGGGGATACCTATACATACTACTGGAGGACTGCCTTATGGAGGTCCTCCCTCCGAGGGGTATAATGGTCCTAGAGGGCCTAGTGGATTTCCTCCTTATGGTCCTAATGGTTCTGGTGGTCCTAGGGGGCCTGGTGGCTTCCCTCCCAATGGCCCTGGAGGTTCTAGTGTCCCTCCTCCTAGTGGTTTCAGAGGCTTTAGAGACTTACCTCGTAGAGGTCCCGGAGGGTTTGGTGGTCCACCTCCTGGTGGTTCCGATGATCCCAATGGTCTTGGAGGCCTTAGTTGTCCTAATGGTCCTGATCCTAGAAATCAACCCCCTGCGGATGGATATTCTGGTAGTTTGTCACAACAACCTATCTATCAGGCTACTTACAATCTTACTGGTACATATATGCCATATCAATATTACCAGTATGTGCAACCTAATCATTAGTTACCTTTCCTAGAAACTTTGGACTTTCCTAATTTTTCTAAGTTGATTAATGACCCCATTTAACATAACCCGTCATGGCCTCCCATTCCAGTAAAGTTACCATCAGACATTCCAAAGTTCGATGGGAAGTAGGGAGACAATCCAAAAAACCATGTCATGACATTCCATCTATGGTGTTCTTCAAACTCCCTCATGGATGATTCAGTTTGTTTAAGACTCTTTCAGCGAACTTTGACCGGTACAGCCACAAAATGGTACATTGAAATTCCACAACACTCATTTGTGGATTTTGGCTTATTGGCAACTGCATTTCTTACCCACTTTCAGCTTCCTATCCATTATGAAACGGGTACTGATCTCTTAACTTCTTTGTGATAGAACACCTCCACCCACATTCCAATCATATCCATGAGTGGAGAAGGTCGAGAAGACTTATTAAGACTCCTATTCTCAATCAGTTATTAGTTGATGGGTTTACTAAATATTTGTTTGCTCTGATTGCCTGAGATGTGGCTATGGGCAGTGCCATTACTGAAGAAAAATCCATTAGTTGAGGCTAATATCTAGAATTGGTCTATTCCTAGTTTGGAACATTGTATGACTTGATTCCTCAAGCTCCTCGCCCAAGCACCAATCCTTCAAAGTCACCAGTAGAAGTCCATGTTGATGGGATTGTTGGTTCAATCTAGTCCCCATCAGCAGCAAAACCTTCCAAGAAACCCCATACTACCACCGTCATGCCTTCAAATCTCAAGGTTTCTGCTGAGGTCAATTCTATTCAGAGTATTCAAACCTCTGGCAATAATAAAAATAAAGGTAAAAGTAAAAATAAAAAACTTGGAAACCAACAGGAGAATCCAAAACTAACCACCAATGATAATGATAAAGGGAAAAGAAAATCAAAATATCCATGTCTGCTATGCAAAGGTGATCATTTCACAAAAGAGTGTCTCCGTTGGGATGAAATCACCCAATTTTTTAAAACAAATCATGCACCCACAGTTCTCACAGATCCTTTTACCTCTCAACAACAAGTGATAGACCACATCTCTAATCAGGGAAACTCTAGTTCATCAGAGGAAGTTTGCATGATGTCCTCAGATACCATTAGTTTTCAAACTTGAAGTTAGAGTTATGACAAACCCACAGACAAGAAAGAAGACAATTCTTCTTCAGGGAAAGCTCCCTCCACTAGTTTTCCTGACTCCTTGTCTACTATCCCCCTAAGCATCGAGAAGCCTACTCTTGATATGGTTTTGCATCCATCCAAGAGTACTCTTAGGAAGGTTGTTTTTAACCCTAATTATTGAGCTACTCAATTTTATAATGTAGTTGAAGATCTCTCTTAGTCACCATGTGCAATGTCTACCTTGGAAGTGCTCCAAAGTTGTCCTACACAACGCAAAAACATGTTAACTACGTTAGGAGCTTTAGAACCAGATAATACTAATTTGATCCATCTCAATGTTGAGAAATATAATTCTAGAATACCTCACAATCTTTCTTTCCAAATCATCATGAAAGTAGTCGAAAATAAGGTATTTAGGACGGTCTTAGATGAAGGAGCTTCAACTTCGGTTTTGTCCCTATCTTGTTGGAAATCTATCGACTCTCCCGAGCTTATAAATTCACCTATGAATCTGAAAGAATTTTATGGATGAGGTTTCCATCCCCATGGTCTCATAGATGCCCTTATAGTTGAGCTTAGGGGAAAAACTATTTCTATTCAATTAGAAGTAGTAGACACCCCGTTAGATTACAACCTCCTTATAGGAAGAAATTGGTTTTACGCCATGACTGTTGTCACTTTGACACTATTTCAAACATTCCAATTTCCACATCTAGGGATAATTGTCACCATTGACCAGCTCAATTTATGTATGCTGGATGTTACTACCTCTACAGCTAATAACATCTCTATGTTAGGTCAGTCCCCTCCTTCTTACCAGTCGATTGGGGTAGGAATGTTGAAGGATTCGTCCCTTATGGGTATTTTTCCATCCACTCCTCCTAACACAGATACATCGAAATTAAATATGATTGCATCATTTTATTCTGAGCCCAAGTGAAAACAAACTGTTGATTCCACCTCATTAAGTCCGCACGAAGAAATGTACAACATCATTCAAACCCTTTCCAATGATCACACTGATGAACTTCATTTAGTGACCTCGGACCCTTACCACCTACCCTACTAGTTGGAACCATCTCTTCCCATTCTGGATTATCTCTTTGAGACTTTTCCTTTCGATGAGTCCATTATGGAGATCATGAATACGATTGAACCTATCTAGTAGGATCACCATCATAGATCCTCGTTCCTCCCCAACACCAGTTCGGTAGACCAATAATTTGCATCCTTGTTTTCCACTGATATTGTCAACACACCTTAGAGTCCTATATTTTTGCAAGATACAGATTTTGAACGAAACGTATGCAACATTACTTAGACAAATCCAATTGACATATCAGCCAAGCCTGATACCATCGAGCATGTTCATGTTGGGCATAACTTCTTGACAGAAGAATCTGAAGCCTACAAGGCACTTTTCAAATAATTCCATGATATTTTTTCCTAGTTTTATGAAGAAATGTCGGGGATAGACCCATCCATTGTGGTCCATGAAATTAAAACCTATCCCACTGCTAAACCTGTCAGGAAAAAATTAAGTAAATTCCATCAACGGAAGGCTGCAGCTATTAAAGCTGAAATAGAGAAACTTCTCAAAACTGAGTTTATTTATCCCGTACCCCTAACAGGATGGGTATCGAACGTTGTCCCTATCAATAAAAATCAGGGCACCATTAGAGTCTATATCTATTTTAGATACTTGAATAAAGCTTGTCCCTGTTGCCACCTTTCACACACCTGGGTCAGGTGGTAGAAATCTTCAAGCCACTTGGTGTGTCCTTGGGGGAAAGTCTCAAGTCAAGGCTGTCACCTTGTTCTTGACTCCTCCGTTTAGGCTTAACTCCTAACAAAGCCAAGGGGGGTAGACCCTATTATGTTACTAAGGGAAATTTACTTAGTAAGGTGATGTTAAACTGAATGAGTTACTTAGGAGTTCAAGATTTAACTATGGACAATCAAGGATGGCAAGATACAAAAATGAACACACGAAAGCACAATGCTGAGACACAATATATATATAAAGCAAGAAAATAACCAGCGCCTTAGAATGGAGTCATAAAATAAGATCAATGTACTTGCATGTTCTTGGAGTGAATGTTTTGCGATTGCCTCTTGGTACATTTTAAGTTAAATTTGAAGTGTGAGTTGATTAAAATTTGGCAAAGGGGGGGACTCCAGATATACCCGAGAGTACTTGGAGTATGCCCAAAACTAAACCTTCACGGCTACCCATAAGGAATATGCTGGATGAAATGGAGTCTCTAGGGATATTGTTCATATCGAACCCATTAGGGTGTGACAGAGATCAGTGCCCTGAGGTCACTTTTCAAAAGTTCCCACTTCCTTTGGGTATTTTACCACCGTGATGGTTTGATCTAGGTGTTCGATTTTCACCTGTTGGTTTTTTAATTTGGGAGAGTGAGTCATAATTATACTAGTCACTCAAGTGATTTTGATACAGCTTGACTGATCAGATGAACCGCATCCAAGTGTAAAGCATACACACCAGAGTCTTATCAATTTTAATAGATTTTCAATGGATGTTCTTGTTTAAAAGAAAACCCTCCAGGAACCTCTTTTGATCCAAGTGGATCTCAGTCAGGGAATAGATGAGGGGTTAATTTTATAATAGCTAAAAAACAAATGATAGAAAAAATAAAACAGATACACAATTCTAGTTTCCTAATTAGTCCTACCATGAATCTCTTTCCCCTTTCATGTCAATCGGGAAGTCGTGGGGTAGGCATTACAATTAATTTGAAATATAAAATATGGAATATGAAATTAATAATGAAATAAATTATACTACCCTGCAGATTAGATCAATACTAGTTTGAAAAGAAATGAGCAAAAAGCAACAAAAAGGACACCGACGCAAATCCCCCCAGGGGGGATGGGGAATGGGCTCGAAAGAGCCTATTCAATTTTTTATTATTATTAAAAGTGGTTACAATATCATAGAACTGACATAATTCCTCTTGATCCTTATATGGAATGAAATCAAGAGCTTACAAAGTGCGAAAATTAAAGGTTTTAGTCAAACGGGAGACCCCTAGGGGGATTTGAACGCTCCTGAGGCCACATCCAAACAGCAGATTCCTTTATTTTATGTCAAACCTGATAAAAACCAGCAATAATATCAGACTGAAATATACCCAAAATCACTTTGAAATTACCTTTGGGTCAGCTCACTTTTAACCAAAAAAGGTAAGCTGAAAACTAGTTAAAAAGGGAAAATAGGAACCAAGGAAGGTAGGATTTCCTTGGGATATTGGATTTAATTTTGGGAAGCCAATAATATGTGCAATTTTATTGTAGAATTTGAAATTTTAACGTACAGCAAACAGAAATAAAATGCATGGAAGCTACAAATTTTCTTTAAAAATTACATGCAAAAAAGGACGATTTCCCTGAAGCTAGATCTAGAAAGCTTATGAAACTTGTTAAGAGAAATATCTAGACTATGATATTTGAGAGGATAGATCTATATTGAAATTAATTTTAATATGATAGATCTAAACAAAATCAAAGCTATGAAAAAGTAACCGAGTAAAGAGTTGATCTTGAGGGAGGAAGAGGAGGAGAGAAATGCTGGTTTCCTTGAAGATCCACAGTGGATATTTCAGGTAGAATGTCGAGGGAATATTTCCTTTGAAAGGTTTTGGAGAGAGTGAAGAAACAAACTAGATCAGCATCCTCTCCAATGTAGGAACCTGCAACTCAGCTGAAATGAAGAAACTTGCCAAAAAACTTGTGAGATCCGATTAGTACATACACAGAGATTCAAAATAACATGCATATAAGCTTATATGACATGTTGAATCTAGATATCTAAACATGCATCAAAGGAAAGAGATGGAAAATAAACTTATTGAAAATCACCTTTCCTATCAAGATTATAATAAGCTTATTATCAATCTTAACAACGGATCTACAAGCAATTAGCAAATCATGAACACAGATACAGGTTACCTCAGTAAAATAATGGAAATCATCATCCACACATACAATGGCACAACACCATCTTGCCTCCAAAGATTATCTTTATTTCAAATGAACAATACAATAGTACAATAGCAGCAGCACCTCAATCCCAGTTCTAACTCGCTTGGAAGAGAAGGATGTTCCTGGATATATACAGAATGCAGGACATCCAGCCCAGGGGGGGCACAATTATTCATGGAATTAGATGAAATCAGCTAATGGAGAGTCCATCAATGTAGAACTGAAGCTGAAATGAGCCTACTTGTCAACCGAGGGTTTGATTGAGCTGACACATCAACCCATACACTGACACATCAGTCCACAGAGCATCCAAGAGAGTCCACACGTGTGGAGGAGAGAGAGAGGGTGTAATTCCCCATGAATACAGCTGAAAATCAACTCTGGATCTGATTTGATCACCTCCTTCAATCAAGGATTTGTCAGATCCAGTCAATCTGCTTCAGATCTGACTGATTTCAATCAAATCGGCTAAGAATCCACTGATTTTGGATTTTGGATTTGCTCCATTATTCATCAATTTATTAATTAAAATCATCAATAATTAATTTTTGGGGCTTTCTGAACTGAGTGATGGAAAATCACTCAAAACTAGGAAATAGTGGGTCCATGGGTTTACATGGTTCTCTTAGCTTGAAAATGAGCACCTACATGACTGAAACTGATTATTTGGCCCACTTTTATTACAAAATCAATTTTTCCAATTAAACTATTAAAAAATAGCCTAAGTTTTGGAAAAATTAAATTTTTAATAAAAAACACTAAAAAAGCCAAAAATTTGAAAAAATGAAAAACACCTAGGGGACTTAGACATGTTCATATGACTTGACCATGATGTCTATCATGCTTATACATTGACACATAGACTCTAAAAACCTCAATAGGCCTAAATTCCAAGCCAACCACCCCAACTTTGGAGGTATGGAGTGAAAAATTCAGAAATTATCAGTCGTTTATTCAACAACCAATAATAACCAAGGGAAAAAACACCCTGGGCTGATTGGATTGACAAATAAAGTCTAAGAGACGGAGTATTTTACAGACACTATCATGCTAGAACATTTATTACAACTCCCCCATGGGGTATGAACATGTGATATAGTACAACAAGCACTTCCTAGAAGTACTTCCACAGGTCTTCTGAAGTCCGAACAAGTTAACCCTGTCCGGTTCACCAAGCTCACTTAATAAAAAACCACTAAGTATAACTTAGGTGGTAACATTCTGGATCCATCTAGGGACACATTCTCTAACTGATCTTCTGTTCAATGAAGAGGATGTGAGAACTCTGGAATCTCTGGGTCCTGCAAGGAAATTAGAGTTTGTCAGTAACATGTATACATAAGAAAAAATTAACTATAAAAGCAAACTAATATACATAATTAATCAAAAGGAATATTTTACAAAAACTAATATGCAAAGGAAAATTTTCAACATGGTACAAAATAACTATAATACAACAATATCTATGATACAACAATATGATATATAAAATTTAGAACTACATGCAGGGCAAGGTTTAGAAATTGGCCCTGAAACCACTGATGCCACTAAAGGCATCAAACTGTGTCGACAAAAAATAACTTGAGGAGGAAACCATTCACTGGAAGGCTCAACCTTTCTCCTTCTAGGTCATTTAGATAGAAGGATTTTGTTCCCACTATTTCATCGATGATGTACGGTCCCAGCCACAAGCTGTCAAACTTTCCATGTTTCCCAGGTTTTTCCCGTCATTTGTCCCAACGTAAAACTGTGTCACCTACTTGGAAGGACCTTGGCCAGGTAGACTTATCAAAGGCTCTCTTGACCTTATATGAATTTCCGATACTATGGTTAAGAGAGTTTCTTCTACTCTCATATAGCTCAATCAACTAGTTTATTCTATTCTGGATGGCCTCTTGATCTGAGCTAAAGGTCTGGAGAAGCTGATAAACTGGAAGCTTTAGATGGACTGGTAAGGTGACATCAAGGCCGTAGACTAGTTCGAAAGGGATCCTTTGGGTTGAACTTTTCTTAGTGATCCTGTCAGCCCATAATGCTAATTTGATCTTGCTATCCCAAGCTTTCTTATTGTCGCCCACAATTTTTTTGATAATGGTCATTAAGTTCTTGTTACTTGATTCTACTAGACCATTTCCTTGGGGATATTAATTGGATGAGTGAGATAGGATAATGCCATACTTGAAACAGAAATATGACATCTCAGAAGAAACAAAGCATTGGCCATTATCCATGATTATTCTAGTTGGCACACTGAATCTTGTGATAATCTTATCTTCTAAGAAATCCATGACTATAGTATCGGTTTCCTTCTTGGTGGGTATTGCCTCTACCCACTTGGTAAAATAATCAGTGGCGGTAAGAATCCAAAAGTAACCATTTCTCGAGTTATCTTTGAACTTACCGATGAAGTCAAGACCCACTACTGGAAAGGGGCTTGGACTACTATTGGATTTAGAGGCAAGGCTTTCATTTGTTGCTTTCCAGTGAATAACTGACACCGGGGGCAAACTTTGATAGCCTTGTGCATGTCTGAAAATAGGTTTGGCCAATAGTAACCTGCTCTAAAGATTTTGTGGGCGGTTGTCTTTGCTGCAGAATGTCCACCACAAAATCCTGAATGGAACTCAACCATGAGTTTCTTGGACTTAGGTTCATCGACACATCTAAGTATTAAACCATCAGGGTTTCTCCAACCAAAACCATCTTTTGTCAAACAATACTTAGTTTCCTTTAACCTTAATTCTCTTCTTTTATGGCCAAGTAAGTGATCAGGGCATGTAAGGTTTTGGAGGAAAAATATGATGTCAGTGTACCAAGCCTTGCTTCTCTAATCTTTGAAGCTTGTATGATACACTTTTCTCTGAATTCCTGCTTTGACAGATTATTCCTAAGGCCTTTTCATTTACCTGGGTTAACATCTTTGCAAGACCCTGTCCCTTAATTAATTTAGTAGGTTTTATCTCCAAATCATATTCTTGAATCTTTGAGACCCACTTACCCCTGATTCCTAGACAATCCTGTTGAGACATGATATCCTTGATAGCTGCATGGGGTACATATCCAATGATTTTGGAGTAACCTATATAAGCTCTGAAATGTTTAAGGGACTTGACAAGAGCATAGGCCTATTTTTCCATCGTGGTATACTTCAATTCTGAATTTTATAAGGCTCTACTCATGAAGGCTATCGGTTGCTCTTGTCCCTCCTTATTCTTTTGAAGTAAAACATCGGCAATGGTGTCTTCTGAGGCAAAGGAAAATATATGGAATTCTTTGGAATAATCTAGACTAGTTAAGACTAGGGACATGGATATGGCATTTTTTATAGACTTGAATGCAAATTTCCCTTCATCCGTCCACTCAAACTTAGCATCTTTCTTTAATAATTTTGGTAGAGGTTTCATTAATTATGCTAAATTTGGGATGAATCTTCTTATGAAATTGATTTGACCATTAAAGGACTGGAGAGCTTTCAGATTCTGAGGCAAGGGGACTTTCTTCATGGCTTCAAATATCTCAGGATCAACCTTGACACCATCCTTAGAAATGATGTGCCCCAACAACTTGCCTTCATCAACTCCAAAGATTAACTTGGCGGGGTTCAAGGAAATACCATATTTCTGACATCTTATAAAAACCTGCCTAAGATGACTTATGTGGTTAGATCTTTCCTTTGAAAAAATAGTTAAGTCATCTTGGTATATTTCGATTATTTTTCCTATAAGTTCTTTGAAGGAAAAGTCCATGGCTCTTTGGAAGGTGGCACCAGCATTCAATAAGCCAAAAGGAATTCTTAGAAATTTATAGGTACCCCAAGGTGTGGTGAATGTAGTCTTATGTTGATCCTCCTTATTTACCAACACCTGGTTATAACCAGAAAAGCCATCCAACATGGACATCATTCCTGATCTTGTTACTCTTTGAAGCAATGTTTCGATGTCGGGTAATGGGTAATTATCTTTGAGGCATGATGTATTCATATTTCTAAAATCTATACATATTCTAATTAACACATTCCTTTTTCTGACAACAACTAAGTTGGAGTGCCAAGATGAATGTCTTGTAGGTTCTATAATCCCTGCTGCTAACATCTTCTGAAGTTCCTTCTGCACAATGGGGGCCAACTTAGGATTTATTCGCCTAAGTTTTTGTCGAAAAGGTTTGACCTCCTTAGCTTTTTCTGTGAGGGGAATGGTGTGTTGAAACACATCCTCCCTATAGGCTTTAAGCTCATCATAACTAAAGGCCAACACATATCTATACTCTTGGATTAAGTTGATCAAATTGTTCCTTTCCTTTTCCGAAGTACCCTTTCCAATTTTTATTAACTTGGGATCCTTGTCAGTTCCTATGTTTATTTCCATATAATTCCCAATTTTTATTTCTTCTTTTTGTCTTTTATGATGATCCCGTCGATCAAAGAGATTCTCGAAATCTATAAGGCTACTCGAGATGTGATTCCCTTCATTATCCTCACACTCTTGATACTCTTTACCTTCTTGCTGATAACTGATCTTTCAACCTTCAAACTCTACCTAGATTGTGGATGAATCTCAAGAGTTGCTCATCATCTTTGAACACCTGCCAATGGTCTATATTATCTGGTATTGAAGCTCTGAAATTAATTTCTATTTTTCCATTCCCATTAATCATTTCATCTGATTGCTGGAGGGTGGATGCTGCTACTGCCAATTTATCTGCTAACCCATTCATTTCCCTACAGACCTTTTGAATGTTAAGTTCATCAAAACATTCCATAGTGTCCCATGTGGCATTTCTATACTTTCTTAGTCTGTCACTTTTGCATTGATACTGATTCTTAATTTGGAGGACAACTAGATCTAAATCACCCTTTATGTTCAACATCTTTATCCCCATATCTTTAGCAGTTTCTAACCCTAGGAGCAATGCCTCATACTCGCTACATTGTTTGATGCTTCAAACTCTAACCTGAACGCAAAATTGTAGATTTTATCTTGAGAGATGATCACGATTCCCACACCCTTTCTGGTTTTGGAATAAGCCCCGTCAAAGTACATTTGCCAAACTTCATCGATCTTTTCATTTTTAATGTTTTCCTTAATAGGGGCCATGAAATTTGACAAAATAGCATAGTTTCCAAAATTATCAGTGAAATGAACAAATTCATTTCTGGGCTTCTTAGGGTTTTCTACATGTCGTTTCCTCAACTTTTCTCTGTGGAGAATCACCCTAGTGTTCTCTGATGCAGGTATAGTGGCATATGTCCAATCCATTTGAATGTTCCCACCAAGAGTTGCGGCCCATTTTCTGGATAACAGCATACCCCAATTATGTGGAACATCTATCACCACCACATCCATCGACATGTCGATATTAGGATACTTAGCCAACTTAACCTGTAAATTTAAGATTATCCATACCACTTCAACTTCTCTTGCATCCATGGCACAAACATTGTGGTAGGTTCGGGTGACCCTTAGATTTAGCTACTCCATTACTTTTCTTGTCATGACATTTGATGAAGCACCTGAATCTAACATACAGTTATGAAGGAGAAGTTTATCAACTAAGAGGGGGACATAAAAAGGTGGGTGGTATTCTCTTCTTGGATCAACATTGTTGAGGACTATAGGAATATCTATAGGTTCAATATGTTCATCTTCAAATATAGCATTGTTATTAGGAAGAGGATCCTCTTTGATAATATTATGAGCTTTACTTTGACTATCCTCTAAGGCTTTCAACAACTTTTATTTTTGACCAGGAATTTTAAGGACATCAGTTGCAAAAACATGAATCTTAGCACTACTTATCCATTATCCCATATCAATATTTGACTCAGGGACAATAGGAGGATATGGGATGGGAGGAGTGGTTACCTTCGGCTTGTACTATTAGACAGTGACGACTTCTCTCTTCTTTGATATACAGCTCCCTTGAACCTAGCCTCGTTCATTTCCTTAATCGCTTCCGAAGAAGGCATTACACCATAAAAGTTGGAAAGGAGATCCTTCTCGAAACTATAATCCGTGGCCTACTGCCAATGCTGGTTTGATAAAGGATAGGTTCAGCCTACCATGTACACATGGTCAGACTCACATGATGTTGTTTCCTAATTATTGACCTCTGCCATTCCATGTTCTATAACTTGGTTTTCTATATAGAAAGTTCTTTCTAGGTGGAATTGATCACAAGGTCTACACCATGGAATGACTTCATCTACCAGGTTAGTTGAGTCTAACTGGTTTGGAATCCTAGGTTCATTTTGAGGAGCTTTATTTTGATACACTTGATTCTGTTTAGGCTGAAAGTTCCTAGGTCCATTATTTCTTTCCAGTGTGATTATTCTGTTCTGATTATTATTCAATTGTACAGATTGTCTTGCCATGAGTTGGTTCTTACTAGTAACCATTTTTTCCATCAGGCTAGTTACCTTTTCCATGGGGTCTTTAGAGGTTGCCTTTTCCTCTAATTCAACGGTGTTTCCCTTCTCTTTTTTGTACGAAGTGTTTCCCCTAGTGTAACCTAGAATGTTGGCTTTGCCCGAATATTGTATCTTCTTTTCTATTTTCTCGGCCAGGTCCTAAGCAGTTTTTAGATCGATTGGATCTTTGTCCCTTAACTGGTACCTCAAATCACCAGTGAAAGCTTCGATGTAAGATATGAGGATGGAGGAATCCCTTGGCTTGATTTCTCTAGGGAGGTCCACAACCACACATCTGAACTTAGTATTAAATTCATCAATGGTTTCATTTTCCATTTTCTTTATATTATAAAGGGTAGCAATAACTGTCAGCGGTTTCTTCGGGTAGAAATTCTTGAAGGGATGTTAGACAGTGGAGACACCAGATGGATCAAGTTTTAATTTTTATGTTTTTTTGAAGACTAGATCAATCAAAAGTTTTTTTATCTTTTTAGTTGTTTAGAAAAAAGCTAAGCTAAGTCGTACTTGGGAATAAAAATATTTATCCCCGACAACGGCGCCAAAAAGTGTTGCCACCTTTCACACACCTGGGTCACGTGGCAGAAATCTTCAAGCCACTTAGTGTGTCCTTGGGGGCAAGTCTCGAGTCAAGGCTATCACCTTGTTCTTGACTCCTCTGTTTAGGCTTAATTCCTAATGAAGCCAAGGGGGGTAGACCCTATTATGTTACTAAGGACAATTTACTTAGTAAGCTAATGTTAAACTGAATGAGTTACTTAGGAGTTTGAGATTTAACTATGGACAATCAAGGATGGCAAGATACAAAAATGAACACATGAAAGCACAATGCTGAGACACAATATATATATAAAGCAAGAAAATAACCAGTGCCTTAGAATGGAGTCATAAAATAAGATTAATGTACTTGCATGTGCTTGGAGTGAATTTTTAGCAATTGCCTCTTGGTACGTTTTAAGTTAAATTTGAAGTGTGAGTTGATTAAAATTTGGCGAAGGGGGGGACTCCAGATATACCCAAGAGTACTTGGAGTATGTCCAAAACTAAACCTTCATGGCTACCCACAAGGAATATGTGGGCTGAAATGGAGTCTCTGGGGATATTTTTCATAATGCACCCATTAGGGTGTGACAGAGATCGGTGCCCCGAGGTCACTTTTTATAATTTCCCTCTTCCTTTGGGTATTTTTCCACCGTGATGGTTTGATCTAGGTGTTGGATTTTCACCTGTTGGTTTGTTAATTTGGGATAGTGAGTCCTAATTATACTATTCACTCAAGTGATTTTGATACATCTTGACTAATTGAATGAATCGTAGCCAAGTGTAGAGCATACACATCGGAGTCTTGTCAATTTTAATAGATTTTCAATGGATGTTCTTGTTTAAAAGAAAACCCTCCAGGAACCTCTTTCAATCCAAGTGGATCTCAATCAGGGAATCAAGGAGGGGTTAATTTTATAATAGCTGAAAAACAAATGATAGAAAAAATAAAACAGATACACAATTATAGTTTCCTAATTAGTCCTACCACGAATCTCTTTCCCCTTTCGGGTCAATCGGGAAGTCATGGGGTAGGTTTTACAATTAATTTAAAATATAAAATATGGAATATGAAACTAATAATGAAATAAAGTATACTACCCTACATATTATATCAATACTAGTTTGAAAATAAATAAGAAAAAAGCAACAAAAAGGACATCGACGCAAATCCTCCCAGGGGGGATGGGGAATGGGCTCGAAAGAGCCTATTCAAAAAATATTTTTATGAAAAGCGGTTACAATATTAGAGAACTGATATAATTCCTCTTTATCCTTATATGGAATGAAATCAAGAGCTTACAAAGTGCGGAAATTAAAGGTTTTACTCAAACGGGAGACCCCTAGGGAGATTTGAACGCTCCTGAGGCCACCTCCAAACAGCAGCTTCCTTTATTTTCTGTCAAACCTGATAAAAAAAATCAAGAATATCAGACTGAAATATTCCCAAAATAACTCTGAAAGTACCTTTAGGTCAGCTCACTTTTAACCAAAAAAGGTAAGCTGAAAACTAGTTAAAAAGGGAAAACAGGAACCAAGGAAGGCACGCTTTCCTTGGGATCTTGGCTTGCCTTTTGGGAAGCCAATAAGATGTGCACTTTTATTGCAAGATATGAAATTTTAAGTTATAGAAAACAGAAATCAAATGCATGCAAGCTACAAATTTTCTTTAAAAATTACATGCAAAAAAGGACGATTTCCCTAAATCTAGATCTAGAAAGCTCATGAAACTTGTTAAGAACAAGATCTAGAATATGAGATTTGAGAGGATAGATCTATATTGAAATTAATTTTAAGATGATATATCTAAAAAAAATCAAATCTTTGAAAAAGTAACTGGGTAAAGAGTTGATCTTGAGGGAGGAAGAGGAGGAGAGAAATACTGGTTTCCTTGAAGATCCACAGTGGAGCTTTCAGGTGGAATGTCGAGGGAATATTTCCTTTGGAAGGTTTTGGAGAGAGTGAAGAAAAAAACTAGATCAGAATCCTCTCCAATGTAGGAACCTGCAGCTCAGCTGAAATCAAGAAACTTGCCAAAAAACTTGTGAGATCTGATTAGTACATACACAGAGATTCAAAATAACATGCATATAAGCTTATAGGACATGTTGAATCTAGATCTCTAAACATGCATCAAAGGAAAGAGATGGACAATAAACTTATTGAAAAGCACCTTTCCTACCAAGATTATAATAAGCTTATTATCAATCTTAACAACGGATCTACAAGCAATTAGCAAATCATGAACACAGATACAGGTTACATCAATAAATTAATGGCAATCATCATCCACACATACAATGGCACAACACCATCTTGCCTCCAAAGCTTCTCTTTATTTCAAATGAACAATACAATAGTACAATAGCAGCAGTGCCTCAATCCCATTTATAACTCGCTTGGAAGAGGAGGCTGTGCCTGGATATATACAAAATGCAGGACATCCATCCCAGGGAGGATGCAATTCCTCATGGAATCAGATGAAATCAGCTGATGGAGAGTCCATCAATGCATAATTGAAGTTGAACTTAGCCTACTTGTCAATCTAGGTCTTGATTGATATGACACATCAACCCATACACCAACACATCAGTCCACAGAGCATCCAGGAGAGTCCACACGTGTGGAGGAGAGAGAGAGGGCACAATTCCCCATGAAGACAGCTGAAGGTCAACTATGGATCTGGTTTGATCACCTCCTTCAGTCAAGTATTTGTCAGATCCATTCAATCTACTTCAGATCTGACTGATTTCAATCAAATCGGCTGAGAATCCACTGATTTATGATTTTGGATTACTCCATTATTCATCAATTTGTTTATTAAAATCATCAATAATTGATTTTTGGGGCTTTCTAACCTGAGTGATGGAAAATCACTCAAAACCAGGAAATAGTGGGTCCATGGGTTTACATGGTGCTCTTAGCTTGAAAATGAGCACCTACATGACTGAAATTGATTTTTTGGCCCACTTTTATTAGAAAATCAATTTTTCCAATTAAACTATTAAAAAATAGCCTAAGTTTTGGAAAAATTAAATTTTTAATAAAAAACACTAAAAAAGCAAAAAATTGAAAAAATGAAAAACACCTAGGGGGACTTAGACATGTTCATATGACTCGACCATGATGTCTAGCATGCTTATACGTTGACACATAGACTCTAAAAACCTTAATAGGCCTAAATTCCAAGCTGACCACCCCAACTTTGGAGGTATGGAGTGAAAAAAACAGAAATTATCAGTCGTTTATTCAACAACCAATAATAACCAAGGGAAAAAACACCCTGGGTTTTTCATATTGACAAATAAAGTCTAAGAGACTGAGTCTTTTATAGACACTATCATGATAGAACATTTATTACAACACCCCCATGGGGTATGAACATGTGATATAGTACAACAAGCACTTCCCAGAAGTACTTCCACAGGTCTTCTGAAGTCCGAACAAGTTAACCCTGTCCGGTTCACCAGGCTCACTTGATAAAAAACCACTAAGTATAACTTAGGTGGTAACAGTCCCAAAGACAACTTTCCTACTCCACACATCAATCATATTATCGACAACTATGCCGGAGGCATCATATTCTCCTTTATGTATGGCTTTTCTGGATATAATCAGATTGAGATATTACCCACTGATCAACACAAGACATCATTCATTTTCCCATGGGGAGCCTTTGCATATAGGAAATTACCATTCAGCTTGAAAAATGTTGGAGCCACTTTCTAGTGTGTGATGTTCTATGCGTTTCATGATATTAAACATATTGTTTAACTGTACCTTAACACCCTCCCTGCTCATTCACAGTGATGGAAGGACCACCCTGGTCATCTTAGAGACATTTTTTCTGAGATTTGTCATTATAATATATAGCTCAATCCACATAAATGTGTTTTCTGCGTTGAGACGGGATTCCTGTTAGGTTTTGTGGTCTCTAAGGATGGCATCCCGATAGACCCTTTGAAAATTACCACCATTTTAGCTCTACCAGCCCCAACCAATATTCTTGAACTCCAAAGTTTGCAAGGGAATGCAAACTTTCTCCACCATTTCGTGTGCAATTTTGCAAAGAAAATGCACTGTTATATGCGTCTCCTTAAGAAGGACACTCCCTTCTTATGGGATGACCAAGCCCAATGTGCCTTTGATAATCTCAAACAAACTCTAACTCATTCACCCGTGATACACCCCCCAGATTATTCAAAGGATTTTCTCTTCTATATTGTTGCCTCCACTACTACCATCGCTATGGTTTTGGTGCAAGAAAATCCTGACGGTCAGGAGCATGTGATTTACTATGCTAGTAAGAATCTTATGGATTTTGAAACCCAATATTCATGCATGGAGAAATTAGCATTTGCCACGTTCATTGCTTTTCAAAAATTTTGTCACTACATTTTGCTCCACACAACCACTGTATTGGTAGACCAGAACCCTATGTATTACATCCTGACTCATTATGTGCTCGGGTGCAAGTACTCCCAATGGATAGTCATACTACAGGAGTTTGATTTGGAATTTTCCAAGGCCACATCAAAGAAATCCTTGGTCTTTGTCGAGATCATGTGTGATCTTCCCTATGCTTCAATGGAATCTGAGCTCAGTGATTCATTTCCAGATGAATTCCTGTTCTTGATAAGCACTATTGACCCATTCTATGGATATTTTCTCATTTATCTCCAAACACAAAGATTTCAGCCAAATCTATCCTGTGACGATCACCACCATATCTGTCACCACGCAAAATACTACCTCATCTTGAATGACACCTTTGTATAGACATGAGATCAATTCCATTCTTCGAGGATGCCTCACCCATGAGGAAGCTGAACAAGTGTTGAATGATTGCCACTCTGGAGCATGTGGCGATCATTTATTTGGGATGGCTATAGCCCAGAAAATCCTTCACGCTGGCTATTTCTAGCCTTCAGTCTTTAAATACTGTCATGAAGCTATCAAGAAATGCCCACCTTGTCAACATTTTTATCCAAAAAATTGCACTCATCCTGCTCTGCTACACCCCGTCATTTCCATTGGCCCATTTTTTGAATCGGGGATTGATTATATGCATTGTAACCCTACCTGAGCGAGGTGGAATAGTTACATCATCGTAGTCGTTGACTATTTTACAAAGTGGGTTGAGGCCATGGCTACATATGTGGAAGATGGTAAGACTGCCTCTCTCTTCCTATTCAATCATGTCATAGCTAGATTTGGAGTCCTGTAGTCCATAGTTACTGATCACGGATCACATTTCTATAATCAAATGATGGAGTAACTAAGTGCCAAGCTAGGTTTTCACCATGAAAACTCTATGCCTTATTATCCGCAAGCTAATGGTCAGGTAGAGGCCATTAACGAAGTTTTGAAAACTATGTTTCTTCAGATGGTTGGAGACCATAAATCCAACTGGCACCACATCCTTTTCTCCGCTCTTTGGGCTTACATGAATTTAGTGAAAATAGCTACTAGTTTCACACCTTTCTAGCTTGTCTACAGACTCGAAGCTATCTTACCAATTCAATGTCAGAGTCCATCCTTGAAACTTGCGTCAAAATTCTCCCAGACACTTCCGCAAAGGAAGAGATATTTTTATACTTGAACAAACTTGATGAAACTATGAGAGATGTTGCCTTGGCTAATGAGGCACACAAGAAACACATCAAGGCACAATATGATAAATTTGTCCAATCTTGTGCCTTTAATGAGGGTGACCTAGTTTTGAATTACGATCAAAGATATGACAAACTAGGGAAAGGAAAGTTTGAATCCATATGGCATGGTCCTTTTGTTATTTCTAAAGTTTTAGAGAAAGGGGACTATGAGCTTGTAGATTATGATGGAATCCCTTTAGGGTATCCTCACAATGGGTTGTACCTAAACAAGTACTATGCCTATGTCTCTCTTGGATAGTATCTTGTATATATGTATATTGCTTGACTTTTAGTGCACTTTAAGTATTTTCAATATGGTTTTGAGTTTAGTGTCTGTATCTATTTATACCATGTTTTGGTCATGCAAAGCAGATGGCTCTCTATGGCTTCACTGATGGTGCTTGTCGACACACCTTGAATATTGCCTCAGTTGCTTGGGTTCTCTGTTCCCCAGCTTATGATTTGGTCAGTTTAGGAGTGGTTTGTATTGGTCCCACTACCAACAATATCACTGAGTATCAAGCAATCATAGATCTTCTGACTGAAGCTTCCTCCCAGGATATTCACAACTTGGTAGTCTTTATGGACTTGCAACTAGTAGTTTGTCATCTAAACCATGTTTATACCATTAGGAATCATGTGCTTCTCTACCTCTTTCGAAGGGTACGCTTGTTAGAAAGGTCATTTGAAACTATCACCTATAGGAATATACCTAGGGAACATAATGTAGTTGCTGACACATTAGCAAATTACATCCTAGATTGGCATATTTCCCATCCGTGACATGAAAATCAAACTAGGTTCATTGTAAATAAATAATTAAAGACACATAAACTCATGTAAAATAAGTTCACCATTTGAGACATATAAACTCTAGGTAAAATTCTGTATATATATATATATGAACATGTTTTACAAAAAATAGGTCACGAGACCTCATCTGAAGCATGTAGGCTTTCAGGTAAAAATCACCATACAAAATCCTGAAGCTATCAGCTTTCAGTGGATACATCATGCATATATCGTCTAGTGATGCTTGTGGTAGCACATCACTTCTCAGGCTACTCTACGTAGTAGTATACTAAAGTGACCCGGTACTCTCGCTGTAGGTCTCTGATGCCTCAGAGGGAGGTCATCAATGGAAGCGTCAGGGATGTCAAGGGTCAACCTCTCCAAATTTTCCTCTAACTCCCCGGTCACATCATCACCTTGCAGTATGACACAGGTTCTGACTCATCTATCCAATGGGGAAGCTCCCATGTCATGTTGCTCCGACATCTACATGAAAATATTCAAGTCTCATTACTTAACATAAAAAATATAAAACATCAAAAACATAAAAAACACTATTTCCATTTTAGCGTTTTTTGCTTCTTACCGATGTCACCCCAATTTCCACCAAGTGGAGCAGTAGGTCAAGGTCATCGCTGAAGTCAGTTCCTGCATATGCATTATCCTCCACCATGAGGATCTGATCTCTCAACCATCGAAAGAACGGGTCACCAAACTTTACCTTCCCCCTGCTCACTCTAGTATGGGCCATAATTCGAACCCACATTTGGATCTAAGGGTCCCACGCTCCCAGCTCTGTAAAGACCACCTGGGGTCTCATCTAGGGAACCTACTTGAATAATAAGCAATCTATAATGGAACCAAAACAAAATTGCTTTAGTTCCCCCTGCCGACACTTGGTCAACTGATCCTTGAAGACTGGAAGCATGGCATCCACCCAGTTAAATATTGTAGGTGTCATCACCTTTATGGCATAGAAAATATGTGCCCTAGACACCCGGTGCACTCCTTGGATTTCTGCCACTCTCTACATGGTAAACAATATAGTCCATAGAGGTCCATCCATCACTAGTTTTATGGGTATTTTATTCCCTGATTTCCTTGTCCTAGGGATACAGTGATAGTTTATCAACTCCTGTCTAGTGATGTCCCCTCCGTGGGAGCCAATCAACGAGATGGGAGCACCTTGTCTTGAAAGTCCAGTCAGGAAGTAGATATCCTCTACCTCAACTGTAAAAATGTGAGCACCAACCTTGAAATGTTGTTGCTCTAGATTCCACATCTGGAGTATATGCTCTATAAATAGCTCATGCGATACCATACTAGGTGTCCGGATGAATTTTAAAATCCCACAATCTCTTAATGCGACTATGCAACCCACATTTCTCTCGGTGAAGGAGTCATCATTATCATGCTATCTCTTTTTCCATATCACCATTTTTTATTAGCAAGAACCTGCCAAAAACAATCACAAGACTCATTAGAATCATTCTTAATCATCCAAATCAAATGAAATGAGTTAGTTTTTCTTGTCTGATTAGTTTTACTTCTCCACGGCTGGAACTGCCTGTACCCCATTGAGGACAGGTGGTGGCACCGCCTGTGCCCTATGTTTTCGACGTGGTTCTAGTGGGGTACTACTTATATCGCAAGGGATAAGAATGGTTCCTGCTCTGATAATTTTAGGGCTTTTCATACAAGTCCAAAACACCATTAAAGATCAAAATTGAAGACATAGAATGAAAGAGGAGGGTCTAGGCTATTACCTGGAACTGGTGGTGCTCAAATCCGACGATGAAAACTCTCGATATCAACGGCTGAAAATTTGACCAGGAAAGTGCTCCAAATGCTCTCCACTATGGGTAAATAGTAAAAAAAAATTATTTTTCACTATTTACATGAATTTTATACACATTTTTTGGGTTTGACATGCTATAGTTTTGTTTTAAAATTGTTTATTACTCAAAATCTATCAGTGATAATCCCTTAATGTCAGTTATTGAAGAATTCAACATTTGTTTTTGAGTTTGTTATCTCCCAAAATAAATTTGTTTTGATAGGATGAAGAATTTAACTCATGTAATGAAGAATAAGAAAGTCACTCACAATTTGAAAGCCTCTATTTTTTATTTGGGTAAAAATTTCACAATTTCCAACGTTCGGTGGCTTGGGCGAGGATCAAAACATCTCATTAGCCACCGAAAGATGGAAGATAAATATTAGGTGGAATACCCCTTTAGTAGATAGGCGTATTGCTGAAACTTTTTACACCATCAGAACATTTTTCAAGCAGCAATTGGAAGTTGTGAAGGCTACCGATCGGCGAGATAGTTCACAGCAAAGCTGCAACTGCAGAAGGAAAAAAGACTATGACTTCTGATCTATGACAAGGATCATTTTGATAAATAAATAGATGAACTCTTTGGTGGTCGAAAGGACTAAGAAAAACATAGCAGCAAAATATTCCACTAGGGAGCCGCAACGGTGAAGAAAACAATGATTAAAAGTTTCGATGCATTATTTACTATAGCTCTCGATCGCCGATGAGTTAGTTATCAAGAACCTTTTCGATAGATAAATGTATCGCTAAAACTTTTACTACCTACAGAATAGTTTTAAATAGGGATTGGAGGTATAGTCCTTTATTGCGCTGACGTTGCAGAGTCTTAGTGCACTGCAGCACTGCAACTGTGGATAAGAGAATGATTAAAGCCTTAGATGGAAACTCCTACTCACTTCCTATAGCGATGAAAGTAGTTCAGGATTTGAAAACACTAAGGTATCAGCAAGATAGTCTGCTAAGGGGCCGAAACAGTAGAAGAAAGATGGACAAGGATTCTAATCAATTGACGAAAAAACATTTTGATAGTGCAACAACGAGCAATCATCGGCAATCGAGAAAGCTGAGAACTACAAATCGAAGGATTCAATGATTAAAAGTTTCGATAGTGAGAGGTTTTGAGTTCCGATCGCCGATGAAATCAGTTCGGGACTTGAAAATTTTAAAATCATTGGATATTTAGTCCACTATGGTGCTGAAATGATGGAAGACTTACAGACTACAGCTTCTGCAAGAAGAGGAAATCGTTCGCGATTCGAAGGACTAAAGATTAATCGTCGAAGAGTTTAGAACCAAGTAGCTTCATGGAAATCGAAAGAAATATAGAGAAACCATCAGTGAATTAGTCCTCTAAAGAGTTGCTACTGCAGAAGAAAGATAGACTACAGGGTCCACAAGTAGATGAAACTTCGGCATCAAAGCCCAGAATCACTAGCCATCGGCAAGATAATGAAATGGGGAGCCGCAACGGTGGAAGAATAACAGCCTAAGGCTCCCGATAAATGAAAAAGTTTACAGAACTCCGATAAGAATGAAAATAAAGGATCATCGGTGATTGGAAGGCATACAGACTACAGATCGGCAAGTTTTCAATGAAACATCTCTGCAGTGACGGCGGCATAGAACACTAATGCCCTGATTTCGTCGCCAATCAACTTCTGGCGGCAATACAATGAAATTTAGTTCGTTTCACCTCTGCAACTATGGAAACAATGAGACTTGGGGCGTCCATGGAACAGAGGAAAAATCCTCCAATTAGTGACCACGGTGGTAAAATGTGGAAAAATAGAGACTGGGAGTGCCAAATTTGTGGCAACAAGATAAAGAAAAATCCAGCGAATTAAATGAGGAAAATCACTTCAAGTAAACACAGAGACATTGGTTGTTGGTGGAAATTTCACAGTAAAACCATTAGTAGTGATTATGAGAGACCACTTCAGTCATTTAAATTCACTCAATGAACTAGATCTTTGCAAGAGATAAACAAATAGTTAGCAAGGGTTTGAAGCCCTAATCTAGAAAAAACTATTACTTTCAATTATTTTGATGTGAACAAATCAAATTTTTAGGATCTGTACCTTTTGTAAAAGGCTATAAAGCCCTTGATTAATTTATGAATAAGGGTTTGACTCTGGGGATTTATGAGCCTATTCCATTATCAAGTGTCTCATCTGGTTTACTCTAAGCATAAGCTATTTTGTTGTGATTGTTCAACCATCTCTTTCTTTACTGTGTTTATTGCACGAATGTGCATTTAGGTAATTTTTAGATTTATTAAAGGGCTGATAGCTATCATCCTATTGGTTATTTAGTGATATTTGTTTTATAAACACCATCCTTAGTAGGATTTAGCCATTTATATGCATGTGTTATGTGTGTAAGTCTTCCATCCTGGTGAGTTCTCCATCCTTGCACCTTTTTGTCAAACTACTGAACAAGTTGTAACTAAAATACTTGTGATTGAGTGAGCCTCATGCATGTCGTGAGAGTGAGAGGTTATATAGTTTATCCGGCTTGATCAATTCAGAAAAAACCATAAAAACAATTTAAGTTACCAGGCATCCTTGAGCTACAACCTAGAGGAGTTTCCTAGAGTGATAAAAAAGTGGTGTTGTTGCGGGGGAGAGGAGATTGAAGCTTAGCTTCCATGGGAGATGACATAGATCCATGCTTTGATGATAGACAAGGCTTGGGCACTATTACGATTGTAATCATATATATGGAGAATCCATTGATATAAGGTGGCTTCAAGAATACCAAGTACTAGAGCAAACCCAAAGGGGCCACCAGAAACACCCGTTTAAAATCTAGAAGAAATCTTGAGGAAAGCTAGGGATTTACTAAGACAGACCAGCAGTACTGCACAAAACACTACATCAAGTATTTCAATAAATGTTTCTACTATTATTTCTTCTGCTGAAACTCTTAATTCCCAATAATTTTATGTATCAGAAAAATCTAGGGCTTGGGCATCTTCAAGCACTGCTGCTTGTGAAGATCCAATCCCTAGTGACTCCACTGGGATAAGTATACCACCACCTTCTCGGCAAATATTTTCATTAGTGCTTCCTTCCACAACCCTTTCCATACTCATTTCCAATATGGCTTCCCCTCAAATGACCAATATGGAAAGGATCCTAGTATCTAGGTATGCACCCCTTGTTTTACCAAATTTTCTAGCAACCATGCTTACTGGGGATTACCTCAAGTATATGCCTAAGTTTACAGGGGAAGGGGTTTTCACTGCTGAGGAACATCTAGAGGATTTTTATAGCTATGCTGAAAATATAAATATAGAACAAGAAGATGTATGGACTAGAGTCTTTGTGCAAAGCCTAGATGGCCAAGCTAGAAAGTGGTTTAAGGAGCTTCGTGCTGGGTAAGTGGCAGGCATAGAGGCCCTAGATGAGATTTTCCTAAAACATTGGGGAGAAAGGAAATACCACCTCTACTATATCATAGAATTCAGCAACCTGAGAAGAGAAAATGGTGATTTTGTCTCCAATTTTACCAAAAGATTCAACAACATGTACAGCAAGATCCCCACTGAGATTAATCCCACTGGTGCCTCAGCTATGATAACTTATGCAAATTCCTTTGACTCTGACTTCTTCCTAATTCTCAGAGAAAGGAGGTCTTCCTCCTTATCACTCATGTAGGATTCTGCCCTAGAGGTAGAGTCAAACATTATGGCATCTCAGAAGGTCAAAGGGAAGGTAGACAAGAGAAAGAAGCTAGTAGACTATGGTGGGTCTTCTTCATCAAAGAACAAGATTGAAAAAATGACCAAACCCTTGGATAACCTGACTGTTGAAATGTCAAAACTAAAGGACCAAGGACATATGCCAGTGAGGGGTAAGGGGCCAAGTGACTTTGCTCCTCTAAAACCAAATTTTGTTCCTTATAGAAGAGGAAACCCCCCTGTTAAGATTCTCATAAGGGAGATAAATCAAGGGGAAAACCAGAGGATAAGAGCTCCATTTCAGAATGTTGTATTAGAAGAAGAGACATAATTCATTGAGGATGAAGGAGAAGTTGAAGACAATATCCACTGCATGGAGGATGAGGTGGAATATTCTTTTCTGACCTAGGCAGAATATGAAGAAGCCCTGATTGATAAGCAAATCACTAAAGAGGCTATCTATTAGGCTAATAGTCAGGAATATTACCAACTGAGGTCTAGGTTGGTTGCTCCCCTTAAGAAAAATGTTGTACCTATCAAGCAGTCTACTGCACTTGATAGAAAGGTTGTTGTTTTACCAAATAAAGTAGTTGTCCCATCCAAAGCATTGCATAAACCAGCACCTCCAGCCACACCTGATCAAGTCCAACTCAAACCTACAGCTCAGGAGGTAATATTTCGAGATAAGCTGCATTATTCTTTCAACCTTGAATCTAAAATTCAAAAATTGAAAATCTTGTTCCCTCTAATCGAGTTGATGAAGAACGATGCATTTAAAACCTCCATTCTAAATTCCCTTAAGCCCAAGGTGCACATTGACACTGACTTCATGAACCTGCAAGATGACAATCCTATTGTAACCTTGGGCCTCATGATTGAAGACCTAAAGGACTCCTGACCACCATTCTATATATCCTTGAACATCCATGATAAAATCCTCCATAACTGTTTGCTAGATTTAGGAGCCTCTCACAACCTAATGCCAAACATTGTGATGAATAAGATCAGCCTCAGCATTACCAAGCCCTACCATGATTTATTCTCTTTTGACTCTAGGAAGGTAAATTGCTTGGGCCTCATCAAATATCTTGCTATAAACATAACCCAGCTGCCTTCGAAAAGTGTAATGATGGACATCGTAGTGGTCGATATGCCCCCAAAATTTAGCCTCTTGCTGTCCTGGTCATGGAGCAAAATATTAAGCGGCACCCTCTAGATGGATCTCACATATGCTACCATTCCCATGTTTGGAGGGGAAACTAAGCGGCTATACAAAGAAAATCAGCTAGCTTACATCATAAGCAAAGAGAGTCACTCAGTGAATCACCTAATTTACGCCGTGGACACCGATTTTGGATCCTGTATTTTGCAAATTGATGATAAGCAGGAGACGTCGGCTTAGGTCATTGAGCCCACTTGTCAATGGCTAGAAGAAATCACAACAACGAGCTGGACCATGTATTTCTATGGGGCAAGCAATCAAAACTCAGTAGGCACGGGTATAGTATTGATCTCCCCAGCTAATGAGAACATTCACTTATCTTATAAGCTCGATTTCAAGACCACGAACAACGTAGCAGGATATGACACCTTGCTGCTGGGATTTAAAGAGGTCAAGGAGATGGGGATCATGTGCATGAAGATTTTTGGGGATGCAGAACTCATCATACAACAAGTAAACAACACTTTTCAGATGAAAAATATCATATTGGAGGCCTACAGGGATGAGGTATGGAAACTCAAAGAATCATTTATGTTTTTTGAACTATCATATACTCTTAGGGATTTGAATCACCTATCTGATTCTCTGGCCGTCTCTCCAAGTCTATTTGTTCCTCCTTTACCCCCTAAGCTCAGCAATGACATTCAGGTCAAATATAGACCCTATCTGCTAGCCAATGTAGAATTTTGGAGGGTGTTTGAAAATGATGGGGAACTTAGTAAATTCCTTTAGTTAGTGGATGAATTCTTCGACATACACATAGACCATGAAAACCTTAACCTGGAGGAATCCAAGCAGCTCAAGTTAAAAGATAAAGTGACTGACCACAATATTGTCCAATTACCCAACAAATACATACCCTGAGGTCTAGTACCATTAGAGGAACTGTTTGATCACAATGAAATCCCTTTTAAGCCTGCCAAAAGGGAGCTAGATCCCACTATCCAAAATATGAACATAGGCAACCAAAGCCATCCAAAACTCATAAATCTATTCATTGGGTTGACTTCTGAACACAAGTCTGAATATTGCAACTTGATAAAAGAGTTTGCTGATGTCTTTGCATGGGAGTATAGTGACCTAAAAACATATGACACCAACATCATCCAACACAATATTCCTTTGGAGAAGGACACCATTCCTTTTGAATAGAAGCTAAGACCCATCAGCCCTCTTCTATTACCAATGATTGAGAAAGAGATACACAAGCTCCTCAAAGCCAAGATCATAATCCCCATCAGGTATTCCATATTGGTTGCAAATCTAGTATTTGTGAGAAAGAAAAATGAAGAAATCAGGTTGTGTGTGGATTTTAGAAACCTGAACAAGTATTCCAAAAAAGACAACTATCCACTGCCCAAGATGGAACATCTACTGCAAAGACTCTCAGGGGCCAGGGTCATGTCCTTCCTTGATGGATTTTCTGGATACCACCAAGTTGTTGTACACCCAGATGATCAAGAGAATAATTCCTTTACCACTCCCTGGGGAACCTTCATGTATGCTAAAATGCCATTTGGGCTAATGAATGTTGGGGCTACTTTTCAGCGAGCTATGGATCTAGCTTTTGCAGGGATAAAAGATAAATTTGTGCTTATATATTTGGATGACTTAATAGTTTACTCTCACAGCCATCATGATCACTTGTAGCATTTAAGGAAGGTATTTCTGAAGTGCAGAAGGTATGGAATATTGCTAAGCCCCAAGAAGTCCCAGTTTGCACCAAATGATGGAAAGCTCCTAGGCCACATAGTCTCAGCTGAAGGTGTAAAGATTGATCTGGTAAGAGTGGAAGCAATTAAAAAGATGTTAATACCAAGGTCGAAAAGATACATTCAGTACTTTTTAGGCAAGATAAACTTTGTCAGAAGGTTTATTCCAAATTTCTCTGAGTTGATAAAGCACATAAGAGCCATGCTAAAAAAGGATGCAGAAATCAAGTGGACCAACCAAGCAAGAAATTCTTTTGAAGATATTAAGAAAGCCATCATGGAGACCCTAACCTTGATTAGTCCTGACTACACCAAGGGATTTTACATTTTCTCTTTTACATCTTATGACACAATGGAAACTGTACTATTACAGAAGAATGATAAAGGTCTTGATCATCCAATTGCTTTCTTCAGCAGAACCCTCAGAGATGCTGAGCTAAAGTATGACCCAATTGAGAAGCAGGCTTATGCTCTCATAAAATCTTTGATGAACTTTAGAATCTACATTCTCCATGCAAAGTTAATTGCATATGTCCCTTCAGCTGCAATAAAGGATTTTTTGACTCAGCCTGCCATTGATGGGAAGAGAGCTAAGTGGATTTCCAAACTCATTGAGTTTGATGTAGAGGTGAAACCCACCAAGCTGGTAAAGGGATTAGGCCTGGCCAAACTCATGGCCAAAGAAAACTATGAGATGATGGGAATAAATTTCACATGTGTCGGATCAACAAAGGTGTAGACTATGGTAGCAGCTGAAATAGAAGTAAACCAAAATCAAAATGACAGTCCACCAGTAGCTGAGAACATATCTTTCTATGAGTGGTACTCAAGTATCATTAAATTTTTGCTTAAATTAGAATTTTATCCTAGTCTCACTTCTAACCAAGCATGAGCTCTTAAGTTGAAATTTGTTAAGTTTTGCATAATTGGCAAACTGCTGTACTAGGGGGATCAGTCTGGGATTTTGTTAAGATGTCTAGATAAAGAGGAAGCAAAGCAGGTCATGCATCACTTTCATTCCAGTACATGTGGAGGCCACCACTACTGGAAAACCATAACCCACAAGATCTTAAAAGCAGGATACTATTGGCCAGCCCTCTTTGCTGATGTATGCACTTTTGTAAGGGCCTGTGACCAATGTCAGAGATTTGTAGGAAAGCAACAGCTCAAATCCTTGCACCTTAGGCCTGTTACAGTGAATGGGAATTTCCAACAATGGGGTTTGGATTTCATAGGTGAAATAAATCCATCTTCTAGTGGAAAACATAAATGGATCTTAGTATCCACTGACTACTTTACCAAATGGATAGAAGCAATACCCACCAGAAATTCCACTCATCAAGTCATCATGAGATTCTTATATGAGAACATCTTCAGCAGGTTTGGTTTCCCAGTAAGGTTAGTAAATGATAATGCACAAGCCTTTAAAGTTGGGGCATTGGTTAAACTGTGTGAATCAATGTGTATTCAACTAGTGCACACCACATCCTATTACCCACAAGGAAATGGCCTGGCTAAGTCATCCAACAAAAGCTTAGTCTGGATCATTAGGAAATCGCTAGAGACAAATCAGAAAAGATGGGATTCAAAGCTTAAGTTTTCCTTATGGGCTAATAGGGTGATAGATAAAAGATGCATAGGGACTTCTCCATTCAAACTAGTTTATGGCACTGAGGCCATCTTTCCTATCTAGCTCACCCTTCCAATGGAAAAATTCTTTCAAGAAGAGGAAGATGAACCAAATGATATGATAAGAAGGATGATGGATTTGGTGGAGTTACGACAGATTAGGGAGCAAGTTGTAGAAAAATTAGAGGCTTATCAACAGAGGATAAAGGGCATATGACAAAAGAGCAAAGGTAGACAACTTCAAGGTCATATATTGGGTCCTCAAGTGGGATGCTGTTAGATAGGACAAGGGGAAACATGGAAAATTTGACTTGTTGTGGATTGGCCCTGTTGTTATAGGCCAGGTATATAAGAATAACACCTTCAAATTGCAGAATCTAGAAGGTGAAGAGGTATTCAATGGCCCAGTAAATGGATGGTTCTTGAAACTCTATTTTATTTGAGGCTTTGAGGCCTTATGATTGTAAATTAGTAGATTGTAGGTTGTTTTTTCTTTCATAATAAGACTCCATGCCCAATGGAATAATAAATAATAGTGTTAAGTTTCTTAGTTTCTTTTAGCGAAAGGAATTTTGATCTGGGTTTCTTAGGACCTCACAGGGAGGTACCCATCCCCGAGTAGGAGCCAGATGTTATCTCCCAAAATAAATTTGTTTTGATATTATGAAGAATTTAACTCATATAATGAAGAATATGAGGGTCACTGACAATTTGAAAGCCTTTTTTTTTTATTTGGGTAAAAATTTCACAAGTTCCAGCATTCGGTGGCTTGGGCGAGGATCAGAATGTCTCATTAGCCACCAAAAGATGGAAGATAAATAGCAGGTGGAAGACCCCTTTGGCAGATAGGTGTATTGCTGAAACTTTTTTATACCATTAGAACATTTTTCAAGCAACAATCGGAAGTTTTGAAGGCTACATATTGGCGAGATAGTTCACTGTGGAGCCACAACTGCAGAAGGAAGAAAGACTATGGCTTCCGATCTATGACAAGGATCATTCTGATAAATCAATATATGAACTCTTCATCAGTTAGAAGGACTAAGAACAACGTAGCTGAAAAATAGTTCACTAGTGAGCCGCAACGGCAGAGAAAACAATGATTAAAAGTTCCAATGCATTATTTACTATAGCTCCCAATCGCCGATGAGTTAGTTATGAAGAACCTTTTTGGTAGATAAACGTATCGCTAAAACTTTTACTACCTACAGAACAGTTTTAACGGGGATCAGAGGTATGTTCCTCTATCATGCCGAAGTTGCAGAGTCTTAGTGCACTACGGCACCGCAACTGCAGATAAGAGAATGATTAAAGGCTTCGATGGAAACTCCTACTCACCTCCGACAGCGATGAAAGTAGTTTGGGATTTGAAAAAATTAAGGTATCGGTGAGATAGTCTCCTAAGGGGCCGAAACAGTGGAAGAAAGATGGACAAGGCTTCCGATCAATTGACAGAAAAGCATTTCAATAGTGCAACAACGAGAAATCATCGGCGATCGAGAAAGTTGAGAACTATAGATCAGAGGATACAATGATTAAAATTTCTGATGGTGAGAGGTTTTGAGTTCCGATCATTGACAAAATCACTTTGGGACTTGAAAACTTTAAAAGTATCGGTGATTTATTCCACTATGGTGCTGAAACAGTGGACGACTTACAGACCACGGCTTTCATGAGAAAAGGAAATTGTCAGCGATCAAAAGGACTAAAGACTAATTGTTGGAGAGTTTAGAACCAAGCAGCTCCACGGAAATCAAAAGAACTACAGAGAAACCATCAGCGAATTAGTCCTCTAAAGGGCCACTACTACGAAAGAAAGATAGACTATGGGGTCCACAAGCAGATGAAACTTTGACGTCAGAGCCCTGAATCACTAACCAGTGGCAAGATAATGAAATGGGGAGCTGCAATAGTGAAAGAAAAATAGCCTAAGGCTCCCGATAAATGAAAATGTTTACAACACTCTGATAAGCACAAAAATAAAGGATCATCAGTGATAGAAATGCATACAGACTATGGATCGACGAGTTTACAATGAAACATATCTGCAGTGACAGTGGCATAGAAGACTAATTCCCCGATTCCATCGCCAATCAACTTCGGACAGCAATACAATGAAATTTAGTTCGTTTCACCTCCGCAACTGCAGCAATAATGAGACTTGGGGCATCAATGGAACAGAGGAAAAAGCCTCCGATCAGAGACCACGAAAGTAAACTGTGGAAAAATAGAGACTTGGAGCGCCGAATATGCGGCAACAAGATAAAGAAAAATCCAACAGATTAAATGAGGAAAATCACTTCAAGTAAATGTAGAGACACTGGCTGTTGGCGGAAATTTCACAGTAAAACCATAAGTGGTGATTATTAGCGACCACTTTAGTCATTTAAATTCACTCAGTGAACTAGATATTTGTAGGATATAAACAAACAGTTAGCAAGGGTTTGAAGCCCTAATCAAGAAAAACTATTACTTTCAATTATTTTGATGTAAACAGATCAGATTTTCAGGATCTGTAGCTTTTGTAAAAGGCTATAAAGCCCATGATTAATTTATGAATAAGGGTTTGACTCTGGGGATTTCTGATCCTGTTCCATTATCAAGCATCTCATCTATTTTACTCTAAGTATAAGCTCTTTTGTTGTGATTTGTTCAGCCATCTCTTTCTTTACTGTGTTTATTGCCTAAACGTGCATTTAGGTAATTTTCAGATTTATTAAAGGGTTGATAGCTATCATCCTATTGGTTATTTAGTGATATTTGATTTATAAACACCACCCTCAATGAGATTTAGCCATTTATATGCATGTGTTATGTGTGTAAGTCTACCAGCCCGGTGAGTTCTCCATCCCTACACCTTTTTGTCAAACTACTGAACAAATTGTAACTAAAAACCTTGTGATTGAGTGAGCCTCATGCATTTCTATAGAGTGAGAGTTTATATAGGTTATCCGGCTTGATACAATTCAGAAAAACGCTAATAAAAATTTAAGTTACCAGGCATTCTTGAGCTACAACCTAGAGGAGTTTCCTGGAGTGATAACAAGTCATTGTAGGATAGAAGAACAGTAGCAGTAAATTTTTGGGAGTTTGTTTTTGACTTTTTGGTACTACCATAAAACAAAAAAAGTTTGTGAGCATTTGTTACGACACTTTGGTCACACTCTTGAAACTTAGTATCAAAGGTCCGAGTCCATTTCTGATTCTTTTCAGGCTCAGAAAATCTCTCATTATGAAAAGAGACCTAATGGAGTCTTCTTTAAACTCTTTTCGGGCTCCTTAAATATGAAAATATTGTTGAGTGATATTGTCTTCTTCATTCTCATTAAATCATTTGAAGAGTCATCTCTCTGATGGTAGGTCATCTCTTTTTCTATTTGGATAGACTATTTATGAAAAAGGAACACTCCAGCCATTCATGACTCGAAGAGTTCTCTAAGGTATTATTTTACACTTTTTCAGACCTTAGGGAATAAATCATACGAAAAAAGACCCTTTGGAGTCTTCTTTCGTAGTCTTTCAGACTCTCTAAACATGAACAATACTGAGTTTTCTTTCATTAGACTCATTAAATTAAACATTGAGAGACCCTCTTTTGGGAACAAACCCCTCCTCTCTCAGGTTCATAAAACATATGAGTTTGGACTTGTCTTCGAATGAGCTATATTGAGTGTTTTTTACCCTCTTTGAACTCGTAAAACCGAAAAGAGGGACTCATCAAACATGATGGGGGAAATGGGAAGGGAATCATTTTGCAAATAAATGACAGTATTTTGTTGTTACCTTTGAACATGGCACTTGTCTGCATATCATTTCAGTCAATTGGGTATTTAGCTGATCTCCATGACAATCCACTTTCATGAGTCATGTCACTCCTTTAAGTATTTCAAAAGAATGCATTATCCACTGTTGCACTATGTTTTTGTCCCGTTTATCATGCTGCCAAGTCTTTTGTCGTGCCACCCGATGTTCAAAGGGAAGTTGAAGAAGTTTTACCTCTGCAGTCAAAACAGTCTTTGTGTCAATACTTTTGAGTTAGTCTTATTGTTACTATATTCACATCATTCTAGAACTATGTTTTGAGTTTCATGTCATCAATGTGGGACTCATCATGGCCCTCCTTTGACGAGACTATTCCCATCAACATCAACTCATCATCTGGGAAATAGTCTTAGGAACAAGAACTTAGTACCTTGAGATCTGTATGCCTCAATGACATATTTTATTGCTCTTGACATAGGTTCACATCATTGACCTTTTATCGATAGAATCAACTGGGTGTTCAACATCAGGACATCTATTCACACTCAGTAGATTGTACTAGGGTACCTTGGGAATCATTGACATCAATGGTGATCTCCCTCGCACTTGTTAATAGTTCACATCATTGACTGGTAATCAAGTGGTTTCTACCATGTTCGAATTCAGATCATTGTAATCACATGGATAGAATTGTACTTTTTGGAAGATGAGATGAAGACCCTAGCTATTTGTTTAGAGCTCATTGCTTTCCCTAGGTTGCGATGGAGTTATGTATATCTAGCATGGATCCACATTTTTATGGTCGTGGCTATGCTCAAATTTGTGTCTATATGACAAATCTACATTGTATGTCAGGTAGCTATGTCCAAGTTTGAGTCCTCTATCACATGGATCTACCCTGTATTCTAGTAGCCATTCTTGTTTATTCCTCTCATGGATCTGCCTTGTATTCATCTGCAGCCATGAGTTGGTTACATGTGTCTATGATTAAAAAATATTGATGTACTACAGATGTCTACCAGATGACATTCTCCAACCGAGCTGACATTTTCACCTCAAAGTGACAACTTGTTCTCTCAAAGCTCTCACTTATCGTATCCCTATAAGTCTTATGCTTTCAGGGGAATTTTGTTATACCTAAATCCTATCACCACCATGTGATAAGACCCTTAAATTCCATCTTTTCCCTTAATCCCAGCACTTGGAGTGGAAACCTAATATGTTTGTCAATTCTACTTGAAAAAACTCAGCACTGCACTTTCCTTGTGGCCCATGAGCAGTACCTTGCATAGCACCACATGTATCCTATTTTCAATAAGAGATGCCATTGCTTATGGTCTTTGGTCCATAAGCATTTCTCATCTAAACCGCTCTGTCATAAGGGAACAAAAGCAGTACCCTAGGTAAAATGGGAAAAATAGAAGTTTCTCGAGGCTTCTAGATCATGAGCCTCATCTCCTCCCTTATCCCTATCATTGTGGGTCAGTTGAGTTGGAGATCCCCCATCATAGGATCTTGGAGCCACCTCATCCACAAATCTCTCAACTATCCCTATTCATTGAGCCTTATAAATACAAGCTCATGTCCATATTTGAGAGGGAGAACTATAGAGGTATTGTTATGTTGTTGGATTGACCACTTAGTCCAAACCATTAGAGAGTATAGAGAGAAACATTGGAGCTTATGGGGATGAAGTGTTTGTCTCATGGAGATTCTTGTCAACACTAAGGCACTGGTTGTAAGCTTCTCTATACATTCTTAATGAAAAGCTGATTTCTGTCCCACATTACTGTTGTTTTGATTTCACATGTACAAGTTGTTAGATCCCTTAGTCACTAACATGGATAAGTAGATGATTTTCTGGTATCTTTGATGTGTTTTCATTTTTGATCTATTTGCAAGTACATAGGTTCATTATCAAAGCAGCATTCTAGGTGTCTACTACATTCAGGGAAGGTCTTCCTCCTTTGTCGTTCACTCATTTGTTCTGGATCTGAACCATTCAAACCAGAGGAATAGCTTCTATCCGCAGAAGGTGAATTATCCTAATTACAAGCCCTAATAGCAGAAGTAGAAGAACTCCCAAGGACTGGGGAGAAATGGTTCAAAACAACCATCACCAAGATGTGGAATTCATGTCTTACTTGAAACCTGAACATGAAAATGTGGTATGGAAAAAAGCATCCCTTTAACCTCTCTTAAAGAGAAGTGGCATCAATTTTTGAAAGGAATCCTAGCTTATGTAACTTGTTAAGGTAGGTATAAGAGGGTGATGATATACCACTTTAAACAGATGAATCATTTCACTGGCAGGAGCCCATTGAACCTACCTTTCTACCTACAAAAGATTCTAACCAATATGGCCCATTAGGTCAAATCCCATCCCATGAAAATTACAGGCAGGCTATCCCACCATGGCCTAATAAAGTTCATTGTCCAAGAAGTGCTACAAAGAAGAAATATAGCATGGAAATAATTCTTATTCTGGAATGAGTTTGAAATAGTTTTACATCCAGAAGACAAAGGAAAGTGCCCTTCAAAGAATTCCACCACTCCTAAGAGTGGAAAGAGGAAGAGAAGGGCCATCTCACCAGTGGTAGTGGATCAGCTCTCTCCAACTCCCAAGACGAATAGAACCAAGAGAAATATGGATTTCAGTGGAAAGGAGGAGGCGGCCCCAACACAAGGTAAAAATGTGCTTTACTTACCTTACTCCGATTCTAAAGAAGAAGGAGGGAAGGAAGTTGACCTAACAAATTAGGTTGCACCAAAACATGAGGATTTTCCCTCACCAACACCAAGGGAAGGTCAAGATGAACCAATGGTAGAGACTTCATTAAGAAAACCTAGGTCTCAGAGAATCAACTAGCTATTAGGGAAGATACATGAACTATAGGTATTAGATAAAGAGATCAAAATAAATAATGCAAGATTAACCAAGAAAAATACTAAATTGCATAATTGTATTCTAGAAATGAGAGGGATGTATGTCCTGCTGAAAAGAAGAAATTAGAGATTAATGAAGCTTGATAACTCTAGGATCTACAGGATGGTCAGAATGTCAAGGTTGCAGGAGAAGGATCCAAACCCTAAAACACACCTTGCACTGGAAACCCTAGCAGAGGCAACAATTGGCCTTTAAGACCTAGAGGTAGCTCATGATGTTGCTGATATTCCAAATCTTATGCAGGTTTAATAAGTGCCAGAATGTCAGGAGTAAAGTTATAAAAGGTTGATTAAATACTAATTAAATTTTGCAGAAAACAGATCTTTCAATGGCTTAGGCTAACGCAGCAGCTGTTCATTAGCCACTAAAATTAGAGCTTTCAGTAGCTTACAGACCCATAATTTGGTTAGCTTAACCACCAAAAGCACAAAAGGGTGCAGAAAGACATGCTTACACACATAACCAATTTTGAACGGTCCAGACACCCTAGGGATGAGTTATGAAGTAGAATATTAGTTAATTACACCAGTAGGTTGGTTGTGTTCCAGTTTTTGAAGGTTCCAGCGAGGTAAAAAGGGTTAGAAACTCTATATACTTTTGACAAACCATGACTTATCTATTAGATAATAGGGCCTAGTTCTAATTTAGTGATCACTGCAATTGTTAAAGATTTTAAGGAGTGAACATGTATTAGAGTTAGATAGACTAGCACTTAAATTACGGTTTTTGACCTAATTTTGCAAAAACAGTTTTGTTATCTATTTTTAGTAAATAAGATCCAACTTTTCAGGATCTAAAATAAATTTTGTAAAGTATATAAATCCTAAGACTTATGTTGAATAAAGGGTTCGAATTTGAAGACTTTTATACCCTTATTGTTATCAAGCTTCTCATGTTAGTCATCATTTAATATAATCTCTTTTGCCATTATATGTTTAGGTTCCATCTCTTTTCTGTTCTGTACTTGTGCTTGAATGTCTGATTCAGGTTTATTCTTTTTATCTAATACCAGATAGCTATCATCCTATCTATGTGTTGATGATTTTAATTGCAAGTATTTTTCCTTGTTATGATTAGCCATTCATATGTGATTGCTTTATATATGAATCTACCAACATTGTAAGTTCTTCATTTATTCAGCCTCTTATCAACCCTATGAACATTTGTGGTTAGAAGCCTTATCTTTTGATTGATTTTTATGCATGTCATGAGTGTGTGAGGTCCTTTAGGTCATATGACTTGATCCATTTAGGAAAACCATTAAAAACATTTAAGTTACGAGGCATCCTTGAGCTACAACCTAGAGGAGTTTCCTGAAGCGATAACACCTTCATTGCTGGAGGTGAATCCTATCTCGAGTCAATACATTGGATTTGTTGATGGAGCAAGTAAATGGTCTCCAAACCTTGCCTCGATTGCATGGGTCATCTACTCCCCATCACATGATTTGATCCATATAGATGGAATATGCGTGGGCATTACGACCAACAACTAGGATGAATATGATGGTGTTAATGGTGTATTTACCGCCACCCTCTAGTTGGGTAGCTGCTTTCTCGATGTCTTCTTCTAATCCCAGCTGCTTGTCTCTCAGTTGAACAACTATTACCGGGTACATGATCCCTACCTCTTTAGAAAATTCCTGCGCACTAAACAAATGGTTAGGACATTTCAATCCATCACATTCACACATGTTCCCACAAACCTAAATAGTGTAGTGGATCAAATGGCTAATAAAATTCTAAATTGGCACATTCATCATCACACATAGGAAACATACAAAAAACAACATCATGCATCATCATATATAAGGGATTTCGTCCTCTATCTTCTAATGATACCATCGTCTCATGTTTAACAAGTAATTTTTGGGACCACTTCCCGGAAGTTACCTCAGTTTACATACCACATTGTGATACAAGTGTCTTTGAACCTATACTTGTGTCATACCTACATACCACAACTCATGCAGACTCCAGACGATCTCCCTTGAAGACAAATCATTTTATCATTTCAGCATATAACTGTATAATCCTTCTACCGCACCTTACGTGGGTTTCCAGACCATCACCCGGAGGGTAGAACATTTCTTTTTCATGCATTTGGCATATGAATGCCTCCAGACTTGCACTCACAACATATGTATTCAAATCCATCCACCACAACTCACACATGACTCTCCTGACCTCTGTCCAAGAGCCACCTAGATTTGTGTGCCTCTACCGCATCAACTTGCGTGCCTCTGCCGCGATCTATCCCGTGCATGTATTGGTATGTTTAAGATCCACTTGATCCATCCATACTACATGGATGAACTTTGGACCACTATTCATTGTCTCGACATGGGGGCACCTTCACTACCTCCTCGATCTGTTAACCATGCTGGAGTTTCTTTTAAGCTCTTTTCTCACTCCTAAAAGAATGAAAATATTTCTGAGTGTAGCTGCTTCATTCCTCACTCATTAAAGTATAAGAAAGGGTGTCTACATTGTCTTGTTTATCTCCTTTTGCATACTATGTAGACTACCATGTGAAAACAACCACCTTGGCACATTCAAGCCAAGGCCGTTCATTCCCCTCTGCATCCTTTTATGATTTCTTAGGTAGAGGGGCCGAACTCTATGAAAAATATCACCATGGGTTGTCGTTAAGCTCTTTTCCAAAATTCTCATCAAGAAAACATTGCCAAGCAAACTTGGTTTGATTCATGCTCATAAAAGTATCTGAATGACCGTCCATTCAGTACAGGCTTAACCTTTTCCAGCCTGACTAGACTATCAATGGTAAAGAATTCTCCCATCCCACAAAGGATGGGCGAGCTATCCTATGTATAATTTTAACCTTTTTTAGGCATAGGATACTATCAACGAAAAATAGACCACATTAGAGTCTTCTTCATGCTTTCAGACTCTCTAAAATTGAAAGCACCATCGAGCATTTACTTTCTCGGGCTCACCAAAAATCCATGAGATCGTACCACAACGGTGTATTTAGATACCACCCCACATATAACAGTTTGGTAGAATTCTCTCTTTGGTTTGCCTTTGTTCAGAGTACTCTATGATGTGTCTTCCTTGGATCCCATCAATACCAAAAGTGTCTACCTCCCCCAAATATTTCCTATCTATAGTTACATTCCCAGTATTACAGCTATGATCCCTTTCCCATGATTTTTTTTCATTTGCTGCCTGGTCCACCTTGCTGTCATAATATGAACAAAGTATGTTTGATTCCACTACACTCCCTCTACCCCTTTCCATTTCCTCCCCCTCCCCCCCCCCATTCGGTGGGTTAGTCCTAATATTTCCTCACAACTTTTGGTTATCTCCCTTACACTTCTTGTCAAGGAAACACCATTTCCTTGGCTAGTTGCAAGTCTCCCTCTGTCGATGACAACACACATATTCTAGAGGATAGACCCAAAGGTCCCTGTATCTTGGTTTGATTAACCTCATTGATGATTTCCTTGGACCACTTGATAGGAGTCCTTAGTTCCTCTCGATATGGTTGTTTCTCACGTGCTCGACTCCAGCTACATCATCATACCATTGAGATTCATACAGAGTATTGGTATGTGCAATATTTGGTCGAATACCCCGGATGTCACTTAACTCTAGCACATTTATGAGTTTGTTGGAGGGACCTTAATAGGATCATGTCCCTTGTGATTTCTGGGTTGCGTTGGAGACAGTGTTTAGAAGCCCCAGTAGTGCTTCTATATAGATTTATGATTGATGCAACATATTTGCACCACTAAGAGTCTGACTCTCCATTGGTAAACTCCGTATCATTCCACATCTAGGAGACCGTTAGTCATGAAGATATAGCATTCCATGAGAATGTCATGGGTCGAATGTAGAAGTTCTTCATATCAGTATTGTATTCAACCTCTCATTGAGGCAACCACTATTGTAACTATAGTTGTACATGATCGGCTCTTGTGTTATAGAGATTAAATCACATTATTGTTTTGACATCGTCATGAGCATGGGGATTCCTGCCTCGTCCATATACATGTCACAAATTATTTGTATCTCACTCATTGATGGGAACCATATTAATACAAAAACAAAAAGTGACCATGCCCCAGCCCAGGAAGCACCACCTCTCCCTAGAAAATCCTATGATGTCCATCGGCCATATGATGAGCTCCTTCCCTCACACATCAAGGGGCAATCTGTTAACCCAAGAAATCCTTCAATGAGCTCTACATGACCTACATCACCCAAATTCATCTATGTACGACCCTCATTTGACCCCCACACCCTTACTAAGGCTCAAAAATATGAAAAAGGGCTTAAAAATCCCTAAAAAGAGCCAAAATAGATCTCATAGGGGCTAAAACCCCTCAAAGGAGCTTAAAACCCCCAAAGGAGCTAAGAATTGGTAAAAAGGGCATTAAATCCCAAAAAAGGGGCTAAATCCCTAACCAAGGGCTTAAAACCCTAAATATCTAGAAAAATCCTATAAATAGAGGGGTGGGGGTAACTCTCAAAACACTCCTCTCCCTATTGTTATGCTTCCTGTGTGAGTGCCTTGAGACCCTTTTCCTCTCAAGCCATTCACCCTCCCTCTTCTCCATTGCTCCACAAGCCAAGCTTCCATCCTAAAGAGAGAGGTGCTTCCCCAAGCTAGGGCATGGTGGCCCATTTTGCACCCAAATAGAAGGTACAATTTTTGTTCATTTCTATTGTAGTTTTCTAACTTATTTTGTTTACAAGTTTGTTTTCTAATGGTTTGTTGCAATTTTTTCCTTTGATGTCTTATAGCCATTTTCATTTTCTAACCATTTCATGCATGGTTTCATAGCTTGTCCCTAACCTTGTTTTGTAGGTTTCTTCCACCTCACATGATCCCTACCCTTCCGTCCTATAGACGGAAGGTATCCATTCCTTCCTATAGCTAGGGTGAAATCCCTACTACAGGCCAGCTACACCCGGATCAGATGCAGCTCCTCTACCTCTTTCTACAGCTTCTAAGCTGTGCTCTATGACTTGACATATCCCTCAGTCATCTCTTTCTGTCAGTTTGCTGATTCCAAGGTGGCAACGTGCTGCAAGTCCACCAATGTTGTAGTAGATAACTTGCTCATGTTAGTTTTTAATCATTCAAGCTAGCATTATGTTAGGATCTTTAACTGAGAGGACAACAAATACAACAATCAAACACAAGAGATAATGAACATAGTGTTTTTCCTCGGGGAAACCATAAATGGAGAAAACCCCACAACTTCCTCAGAGATAGAATCACCACCAAAAGTAAAACCCCCAAAATAGTAAGATGATCTCCCAACAGCAGTAACCTCTTTCTTCCTTGCCCCAGTGTCTTTCTCTTCCTCAACTATGCACTACAACTGAGTGTGGATGAGTGTGTGTTAAATAGAGATTCCATATCTCTATTTATACTAATTTTTGACATGACTAAAACCCTACTATGGATGACCTCTCTAGGAGATTCTAATAACCCTAGTGCCCTGAAACTATGGGGAATTTAACCCTTAGACAATAAGAGGGTTACCCATAATAACTTGACATGACTTGTTTACATTATAGATCCTCCCGATCGGAACATCAGGGCATGACATGACACAATTACATCCCATAATAAACATTGGGTTACAATAGATAAGAAATACAAGTGAATACATTCCGAAGTTACAATTACATCAACACTCCCTCTTAACTAGGAAGGTATTCTCTCGACACAGTTTTCATCACTGGTCTTCTTCTATGGATCTTCTTATCATCTACATATTTAAGTCATCTTCATCTTCAAGTAATATTCATATTTAAGTCATATTTGTCTTTGGATCTAGATCATCACTCGATCTCGATCATCACTGGATCTAGGTCATCACTTGATCTGGATCATCACTGGATTTGGATTATCACTCGATCTGGATCATCACTATTGGATCCAGATCATCATTCGATCTAGATCATCTTGGAGACATCATAACTGGATCTGAATCATAGTTTGATCTAGATCATCACTGGGTCATCATCATATGTGCTATCTCATGATTCTTCTCATCACAGGAAGTTCTACAGAGTTAGCCCTTTTTCATGCTGGTTGTAGGCCTAGCCACCATGTAGATCTTCTTTAGCGCTTAAATCTGACCTACTCATCAGAATGACCTACCCAACACTTACATCTGACCTACTCATTAGAAAGGCATGCCCAACACTCACATCTGATCATGTAGGAACCAATCCTACAATCACATCAGAAAGGCCCTATAGTAGGGATTTTTCCCTACTACAAGGGTAGGAATGGCTCCCTTCTGTCTATAGGACAGAAGGGTAGGTTCCTACTAGTGGGTAAATGCAGAAAATAAAAATGGAAATGGAAATGGACAGAACAGTAAACTAAGCTAAGAACAGAAAGAAGATAGAAGCAATGGTGAACCCCTCTGCAAACACAAGTTAGGGTTCCGCCTCCAAAGACCTACAAACAAAGATTAAGCTACAATAACCTGTAAAACAATATTAAACATAAACCTACAAATGAAATAAGGGTTAGAAATCAAAGAAAAATAAGAAACTAAGAAACAAAACATGAAATATGGCTATACCTTCTCTTGGGTGGAAATGGGCCACCATGCCCTAGCTTGTGGAAGCACCTCTCTTGAATGGGGGAGCAATGGCTCAATGGAAATGGAGGAGAGGGAGTGTGGGTGGCTTAAGAGGCAAAGGTCTCATGGCATCCATGGGTAGCATAACAATATGCAAGGGAGAAGTTGTTTTAGAGTGACCTCCCACCCTCCTTTTATAGCTTTTTCAAGGGGTTTTAGGGTTTTAAGCCCTTGGTCAGGGATTTAGCCCCTTTTTTTGGATTTTATCCTCTTTCACCCTCACTTTATCTCCTTTTATAGTTTTAACCCATTTTGGGGGGGTTTAGCTCATAGGAGACTATTTTGGGCTCCTTTTGGGGGTTTTTAAGCCCTTTTCTTCATCCTTTAGCTATTTTGAGGGTGTGGGGGTCTAATGGAGTGATATGAGGGTCGTGAGATGGTGTCCTTGGGTGGTGTAGGCCATTGACAGTTGAGTGGCAGATTTTTGGGTTAACAGATTTCCCCGTAACGTGTGAGGGCATGAGCTCAATGTATGGCCAACATACATCATAGGATTTGCTGCGTAGAGGTGGTGCTTCTGGGGCTGGGGCATGGTGGCTTTCAGTTTTTTTATTAATATGGTTCCCATCAATGGGTGAGATACAAATAATGTGTGACATGTATATGGATGTGGTGGGCATCCCCATGCTCATGAAAATGTCAAAATAATAATTTGATCTATGCTCTAAAATACAAGAGCTGATCATATACAACTGATGTTACAATAATGGTTGCCTCCATGTGAGACTAAATATAATAATGATCTAGTACATTTGACCCATGGAATTCTCATGGAATGCTATATCTTCATGATTGACAGTCTGCTAGATCTAGAATGGTATATAGTTGTGTGGACTCGCTGATTAAGAGTCGAAGTATCTGTGGTACAAGTATGCTGCATCAATCATAAAGGTATATTGAAGCATTGATGGGGCTTCTAAACACTGTCTCCAATGCAACACAGAAATCACAAGGGACATAACCTACTTAGGTCCCTTGAGTGGACTCACCAATGTGCTAGAGTCAGGTGACATGCGGGGTCTTCGACCAAATATTGTACGGATAAAACCCTGTACGAATCTCAACGGTTCAATGATGTAGTTGAAGTCGAGCACATGAGAAACAACCATCTCGAGAGGCACTAAGGACTCCTCTCAAGTGGTCCAAGGAACTCATTAATTAGGTTAATGAAACCAAGATATAGGGACCTCTAGGTTTAACCTCTATAATATGTGTGTTAGCATCGGCAGAGGGAGACCTGCCCATAGCCAAGGCAATGATGTTTCCTTGACTAGGAGCGTGAGGGAGATAACTGGAAGGTGTGAAGCAATATACGGACTGACTTACTGAATGGGGAGGGGGGGGGGAAGGGAAATATTTTAATAGGGTAAGGGGGAGGGAGACTCAAACTTCCTTTGTTCAGAGTATGACAGCAGGGCAGACCAGGCAGCAAATGAAACTGACTCATGGGAATGGGATGATAGCTGAAATACCGGGGATGTTACTGCAAATGGGAAATACTTGGAGGAGGTAGACACTTTTGATACTGATGGGAACCAAGGAATACACATTGTAGAGTACTTTGAACAAAGGTTATCCAATGGGGGAATGCTACCAAACTATTTTCTGTGGGGTGGTGTATAGGGACACTGTTATGGTACGATCTTGTGGATTTTTGGTGATCCCAAGAAGGTAAATGCTCGATGGTGCTTTCAATTTTAGAGAGTCTAAAAGCACGAAGAAGACTCCAGTGGGGGCTCTTTTTCATTGATAGTATCCTGTTCTTGAAAAAGGATAAAAGTATCCATAGGAGAGCTCACCCATCCTAGAGGGGCTGAGAGACTTCTTTACCGTTGGTAGTCCAATCAGGTCAAAAAAGGTTAAACCTATACTAACTGGATGGTCATTCAAATACTTTTATGAGCATGAACAAAACCAAGTTTTCTCAGCAATCATTTCTTGATGAGAAGGATAGAAAAGAGCTTAACGACAACTCGTGGTGAGATTTTTCATAAAGTACGGCCCCTCTGCCCAAGAAAGCATAATAGTATGCAGAGGGGAACGATCTTGGCTTGAGTGTGCCAAGGGTGTCCTTTTCATTTTACTAGTCTACATGGTCCACAAAAGGAGGTAAATGAGACGATGTAGACTCCCTTTCCTATACTTTAGCAAGTGGGAAAGGAAGCAGTTGTGCTCGGAAATCTTTTCATTGTTTTAAGGAGTCAAAAAAAGAGCTTAAACAAAACTCCAATATGGTCAACCAATTGCGGTGGCACAAGCGGTGCCCCATGTCGGGATGGTGGAAAGAGGTCCAAAGGTCATCCGCATAGTATGGACGGAGCAGAAGACTCTCAAACATACCAATACATGCAGGGGGTAGATCACAGTAGAGGCTCGTGATTCGATGTGGAAAAGGCATGCAAACCGAAGTGGCTCTCACATAGAGGTCAGGAGAGCATGTGTGTGTGTTGCAGTGGATGGACTTGACTACATGCGATGTAAGTACAAGTTCGGAGGCACTTATATGCCAAATACATGTAAGAAAAATAAAGGGTTTTGTGGATGATGGTCCATATGTCCATGTAAGGTGTGGTGGAAAACACAATTATAAATACAAAAATAAAAATAAAATTACATTCCTTAATGGGTGGTGGCCCGAAAACTCGCATGAGTTGTAGTTGGGAAGTGTGATACAAGTGCAGGTCTGTAGACACTTGCATCGTCATGTCATGGTTCATAAATCGAGGTGAATGGTGGGAAATGGTCCCAAAATTGACTTGTTGAACATGAGACAATGGTATCATAAATATATAGAGGGCGGAATTCTAAAACTAGTTGCATAAGCGACGTCTCAAACAGAGTTCGTATGGTCCTGTTATGTCGATCGAAAGAAATTAGGTCAAATGGGGCCTATAAAAGGGGGGGGGTCCACATGGTGAAGTGTCATTGTCACTGTTCATTGTAGAGTTGGAGAGGTGGGCCCTAATTCTTCATTTGTTGATTTCTCTTAATTCGACCGACGATTTTGCATGCTGCGACTTGCAGGTAAGAACTCTCACTGAAAATCATCTTTTTGGTGTTTTATTTGCTGGATTTGGTCACTAAGAGGTGCCCCATGAGTAGTTTAGGGTTTCATGGGGGCCGAGTCCCACCTTTTGAAGGAAAATTTGCATGCTGGGTGTGCCTGTGGGGTAATTATGAGTTCCCTGGGCACTCCTTTTTCCCAAACAAATGCGTCATAGCCTCTTTTGGGTGATTTTTTGATGATGGCAATGGCTCACATCAGGGTTTTTGCTTGTGCAGGATGGTGGAGATCAAGCGGAGAGAGAGAGACTGCAAGAGTGTCAGGGATGCATCCTTACATGATGGAAATGTTAGAGATACATTAGCATGTTGTGGATTGCTGAAATTTATGAGGATACCCCTCATGAGGAGCTTGGGTTTGCTGATGCAAACACTGATAGGTTTCTAGGATGTTGATGAGGAGGTGTTCCTCTTTCAGGGCCAGCGCATTGAGATTACGTTAGCAAATGTATACTTCATTACTGGGCTACCTATGTTGGGAGTGGTTTGTGACTTGGTACCTGTGCTGTCTCGAGGGGAGACATTGGAGGATCTGTGTGATCGGCATTGTTACACTACAGTGTACGTGCATGGTTTGTACATTCTGATGTGTGACATTGAGGATTTTTCCACATGGGAGGTGGGGACCTTACTGCAACGTATATTGGGTTCCACAGGGAGCCACAATATTTCTGGTGGTCAGCTATAGCTAGTAGAGCATGCTATAGGTGGCACATATTATGCATGGGGCCAGATATATCTATAGGTTATTCATCGTCAGCTGAACAAGTCGAAGACTATTGGTGCTAGTTTTTGTTTTGGCTCCTTATTGTGTGCTTTCTTCTTTGAGAAAGTACCTACACTTTGTCCTCATCGGGTTGTGCAGGATAGTGGTCCGTGGGAGCGAAGGATGTATAGATGGTTCCATATGATGATCTGCAAGGGTGGCAGTAGAGTGGGCAACTTTTTTATTTTGGATTTGTTGGAGCAGTGGCTCCAGCTGCCTGTGGTGATCGCGGAGTACCCATATGTGGGTATGGATTTCAAGGGAGAACCTGAGATGCCACGACCTCCTGGCCATACATGGGGACCAACTGGTATGTATGTGTGATGTTTTTATGTTCATATTTACACATAGTGTATTTGAGCTGGTTGGTAGTTTGCATATTGATATCAGTGGACTGATGGTGTCCTTTTTTGTATGTGCAAATGTTGGTCCTCTCCCTCCGCCTAGGAATTGGAGGCGGGTTGTTACCATGGCTCCTATGGAGATTCCTACAGGGAGTTCCCGCAAATGGCAGTGGGATATGGATGGACTGGTGCCGTATATGGAGGAGGTTTATACCGGAGTGTTAGATGATGGCTGGAAGCACCTGAGTACTAACATTATTGCCACTATTCACAACCTTCCTCCCAAGTTGACTACTGTGATGAGGAAGATGACAATGGCTTGTGAGCACTTTTACCAGGTGGCGAGAGGTGATATTCTTACAGAGGATGAGTCCTCTTTGGAAGATGATGACACTGAGTCAGATGATGAGTCTAAGTCAGATTACTAGCCTAGTGGGGCTATCCCTAGTGCGTTGGTGCACTTAGGGGTTTTGTGTCGCTTATGTATATCCTATTGAGAAAGCATATGTGGCTTCTCATTTTTGTATTGGACATGTTTTGGACATGCGACTGACTGATTTATATATCTATCTATCTATCTATCTATCTATCTATATATATATATATTTACGCACATGGATGCGCTTTTATGGTTTTATTATGTGAGTCTTTTTATGATGCTATGGAATGCAAATGTCTATGTGATGTATTATTACACTGTGTGTGTATTTTTAGACATAGTTATGCATGATGTTATGGTTGTATGTTTCCTATGTGCACTTGTGGATGTGCCAATTTAGAATATCGTTAGCCATTTGATCTGTGACACTATTGAGGTTTCTGGGAACATGTGTGAATGTGATGGATTCAAATGTTCTAACCATCTGTTTAGTGCACAGGTACTTTCTAAAGTTGCAAGGATCCTGTACTCGATAGTGGTTGTTCAACAGAGAAATAAGCAGCTGGGAGTCTAAGAAGACATCGAGATGGTGAATGCCTATCTAAAGAGCGGAAACCAAGAGGCCATTGACACCATCATATTCTGCTTGGTTGTTGGTTGCGGTGCCCATGCATATTCTGTCGATGTGGATCAACTCGTACGATGGGAAGTAGATTACCCATGCATCTGAGGTGAGGTTCGAAGACCATCTTCTTGCTCCATCTGTGAATCCCATATACCGGTTTGAGGTGTACTCCATCTGAAGCAATGAGAGGAAACGATACATAAGACTCAATTTTGAAAAAATATGTAAAACAAAAATTGGAAAGAATATAATACAAGTTGTAACATTGTCACTCAAAGGGGTGACGTTAGAGGGAAATTCCTTTGGACTTTCCAAGGATCAGTGGTCATTCCTTTGTGTGACATGATGAATCCTTGTATATGGCCTGTGGGGACATAGAAAACAAACTTGGATGGGTTCAAGTGGATTCTGCACTAGCGACAACATATGAAGACTTGTCGCAAGTCGTCTATGTGTTGTGTTCGATTCTGCAACCACACGATGAGGTTGTCAAAACAAGCCAACATGATGTGCATGAGGTCGCAAAAGCAGTGTGTCATGGCACGCTGGAAGGTGGCTCCATCATTTTTCAGGCCAAAGGGCATGACTCGGTATGCAAATTTTCCCCATGGGGTTGTGAATGCCATATTGTAATAGTCTTCTTTCCGGATTTGGATTTTGTTATATCCAAAAAATCCATCCATGAAGGAAAAGGCTTCATGTCTGGCGCATGCGTCAATGATCTAGTCGATGAAAGGCATGGGGAAGTTGTCTTTGGGACATGCCCCATTGAAGTCATAGAAGTCTGTGCAAATGCGAATGGTGCCCTATTTTTTATTCATGGGAATAGGATTGGAAACCCAAGTGGTGTATGGAATGGGATAAATGAAGTCGGCTGTGCGCAGCTTCTCTATCTCGGATTTCACCACAACCACTTTGGATGGATGGATGGGCCATTTCTTTTAGCATATGGGTGCCACATCAGGCCATGTGTCGATGTGGTGTTCCACGATGGATGGATCTAAGCTGTTCATTTCAATGTATGACTAAGCAAAGATGTCGCAGAATTCTTGGAAGAGAGCTTTGTAGGCATTGACCTCTTCCGAGGAGCAAGATGCCCCCAGCATGATTTCTTCAATGATCTCAGAGTTGGTTGAGATGTCAATTTTAATGGTTGGTGAAATTTTCACCATATTCCCTTCTTCAAAGGCATGTGGTGCTGGGATGGGGTTCTTGAACCAGTCGACCTTCCCATGGATGAAATCTTTGGTCTCCACGGAAAATTGGTCAGACTGCAACACCAGTTCTTCTAGGAGGAAGAATGCGTGATGGTGCATGTCATCCCATGGGTATTCCAGGGCGGTCAGAGCTTCAAGTATCTCCTCATCATTGCTAAAGCAATGAAGAGACAGGTCCGATGGACCGTCGATGGAGGAGGAGATGAGCAGGTCGGTGGAACTGGACACCATGTAAATTGACATGGTGTTTGAAGAAGGAGGTGGTGGGTGAATTTCTTCGATCAAAGTGATCTTAGACTCAAGGGAATGGTGATGCATATCAGCGAGAGCCATTCAAAATTTGGGAAAATATTGGCAATGGTGGGAGTAATGTCCATACAAGCTGCAAAGGGTGCAAGCATGGTTTGTCCTTAATGCCTTGTTCCTGACTATTGGCACGGTTGGGAGTTCAACCACGGGGATTTTTTTTTTTGTATCAATGGCATCTAGATGTGCATGGATCACTGGGATTTTAGGGCAATTATGAGTTGGGTGGCCCTGTTTCTCACAGACGGTGCAAGATGGGACTTGTCGTGGCTCTGTGGTGGCTTTGGTATTCTTTCCCCCAGCCCTTTTGGGTTGGGGTGGTGCAGGTGCGGGTGCGGCGGTTGGCTTGTGCAGACTGGGTGGAGGGTTGGACTCAACTGTGATAGGTTGCACCAGGGTTAAAACAACCCGAGGCATTGTTGGTTGAGCTAGTGGATCAAGATACCACACCAGAATTTCCAATGTAAAGTTGGGTAGGCTTAAGGTAGCCATTACCAGTTTGCTCATGAAACCAGGTAGGGGGAAGAGGAAAGGAATCATATGGACTGTGGATGAACCCAAATAACTCCCTAACGGTTGCATGTGGAGATGTGGTTGTGGTTGTGGCTGTGCATAATATTGCTACTACAAGTGATGTTACAGTTGCTATTGATGTTACGGGTATGGATGATGTTGTGGTTATGGTTGGGGATACAACTGTGGTTGTTGTTTGGGTGCAGTGGTGCTTGATGAGACCATGCACAAGTCCACAGTTTCATTTTGTGTCAGTGGTGGTGACACTAACGGGAAAGGATTTGTCATGGTGGTATCAGAAAACAACCCAGGGTCCACATTCAACAATGGAGGTGCTGGTGTGTTGTCAACCATAGTGTTGATTGCAGGGACGACATCAGCGTGTGTGGTTGCCCCTTGTAGCTCAATGGTGGTGATGGTAGGGAAAATGTTGGTAGATGTCGTTAACCCTTGTGGATTATCATAAGTGAGCTGATCAACCGTCATAATCTTCCCTTCATGGGGGAACATCATGAGACAGAAGACAGTTGATGTGACTTCTCACATGGAATACATGTAACTCCTTCTGAGGAGGAGGTTTTAGTCTAGTTGAGCATTGATGACTTCTATGTCAATCAACACTATCTTCCTGGCTAATGTGATGGGGACGTGGGGGAGGATTCCTTGGGATTTAGTGGGATGTCCATCATAAGCCCGTAGAGTTGTGGAGGAATGTTGTAGAATTGGTGATCCAAGTTTCTGCCAAACCAAGGTATACATAACACATGTGGATGCCCCCTCATCCACTATGCACCGATGCATGACCAAATTCTGGATGGAAATCAGGATTTGGAAGGCGATGGTCGAGGGAATCTATGGTTCCCCATTCTCCATGTCAAATGTGATCAACTTGGATTCGGAGGAATCTACTACCCCTAGAGTGGCTAGTAAGGCTTTTCGCTATGTTGGGAATGTTTTAAGTACCTCAAGAGTAGACATGGCAGTTGGCGTTTGGGCCAAATCATCCACAATGCTATATCTGACTGCAGCTCTAGCCGTGGCATTATTGGCAATCCTGTGTATGGGGGGGTGTAGGAATGGGGGTAAATGAAGAGGTAGGTCGACTGTTTTGGATGTTGATTCCACTAATGTGTCAGCGGGTTCGATGGTGGTACCATAGTAATTCCGTCGGTTTTGCAAGTTGACCTCTTCTGTCGTCATGGATAGTAGGTGGTGAACACCTGTTTCGGTAGTGGGAGGTGCCCCTAGAGAATTAGGATTGGCCTGGGGAGGGGGTGCAGTTGCCACCAATCCTTCGACTGACAGTGGGTTTTGAAGCACCATGTGGGGAGGTCCTTGTGGTGCTGGGTTGAGTTAGGCTTGATTTGCCGCATTGGGTTGGGCTTGATTTGCTGCATTGGTGGCCTATTGGGCCTCATTTTGAATGACCCGCTTAGTGCAAGCCATGAGGGGACACTCAAATGTGTAGTGCCCATAAATGTCACAGAGTGTGCACAGTTGGTTTGTGTGCAACACGACATTGCATCTTGGTGCATTCTGTCGTGGGGGGTTTTGGGCTGGCTGATTTATCACAACATTGTTAAAAGGGTTCAGTTGTTGACCGCCTCCCTACAATTGGTTATTTCCTTGGTTGTGGGGTCGGTTATTTTGAGCTTTCCCTTGTTAATTGTTGGGGGAAGGCTGGCTGGGATGGTTTTGTTGTGTGAACACTTGTCCCAATGGAGCGGGTGGAGAGGGGGCGGGGGCTTGAACTGGTTGCACTAGTGGTGCATAGTATATTTGTGGGGGTGGTGGTGCTACAAATGTGGGAATTTTTCCCACATACTACTATGTTATCGAATCCATGGCCTGAGCCTGGTGTGGTGGCATAGGTTGTGCATAGGAAGTTGTTACTATGGATCGAGACATCATTCTTGCGTAGTCCGAAGCTTGGTTTTGGTAAGAAACACTAGCAGTGTTGCCTGGTTGTGGTGTAATGGAAGGTGGTGTCAGTCGAGGCTGTGAATGTTGGGAGACTGATCCTATGATGTCGTCCACATCATGGGATGCCCCCAGTGCATCACGGTAGGAGGTACTCGGCTGAGGAGTGTCTGGAATTACAGTGTATAGGTATCCAAATTGAGCATAGATAAGGTCAAACTATTGGGCCTTCAGTATGGCCTCTTCTTCAGATTGGGGATGTTCAGATGCAACATCCTTTGTTATGGGCAGGAGCAAGATCTTAAGAAACCAATCCAAGAATGTCCTGTCGACAAGTTGGATTTTACATAAGCTACGGCGTTGCCGCCACTCATGGATATGGTCACTTATATGAGTGGCAGTTCTTTGACGGCAGGATAGCAGGATCTCCACCCCTTCATCATATCTAACAGGGAGTTGGAAATACTGTATCAACATGGAGGCTAGGGAGTTTAAGTCTGGGTACTTGGCTTGTGGTAGCTCAATGTACCATTTGGCCGCATCGCCTGTAAGGGTGCATTGGAATAGCCTTAGCCAGATAGAGTCATCTACGATGTTGTTGGATGATCACCATAGATGGAATATCATTATGTGGTTTTGGGGACATTTCCTTGCTTTGCCTTCAAACTTGGGGATGTCTGATGGCAGCTTATTTGGCATTGGAGGCCAAAAGGCTTGATGGAAAATGGGGTCATTTGTTAATCTGGCCAAGTCAATCAAGTTAAGATGAGCCATGAAGGGCAGATTTGACCCCAAGTTGATGTGGGATGAGGCTACAATGGTGGTGGGGTTTGCGGATGTATAATGCATCTACACGGCTGGGGGTACTTACAGTGGCACCATTGCAGATGGGCCAATGCCCCCAAGTGTTGTGGAAGGGACAGTGTGGGTGGAAGGGAAATTTCCCCCATGCATGATAGTAGGGGCAATGTAAGTGGATGGTCCACTACCCCCCTGTGTGGTAGGAGGGGTAGTGTAGGTGAAGGGGCCACTTCCCCCATGTGCTGCCAGTGGGCCAGCTTAGCTGGTCACTATAGGTGGTGGTAGCTAACTAATGATAGTTTGCATAACTATGCTTGGGCCACTTGCCGGTTGTGGGTGATAGGTTGTGAAGGTATGCCGAAAAATGGATCCAGATTTGCACTAGCCATGGGGCTTAATGGTGTAGTATGGAGGTCTAGTTCAGACTGATATGGGTCTGAATTAGAATCACAGGTTGTGTGTGTTAGAATAATCAACCCATATTTAGCTACCTTAGACATTAATTAATCCAATTTTTGTCTTATTTGACTAGTTTCCATATTCCACCTTATGCAAGTTGTCCTCCACACATCCAAAGTGGTCAAACTTGCTAAATTTGAGTAACGAAGTGCTTGGGAAACCACTTGGAATCAAATCTACTTTAATCTTGGCCTTCCTAGTGCATATCTTCTTTTTCTGCTTTATTGCCTGCTTTTTCTGAGTTTTAAGGCAACTGGGAAAGTTTGACTAGGTGAAGTTAACTTGTTTTTTGTCTTCATCATCCTCTAATATTTTCTCCTGAGAAAATCATATATGATTTATCCTTCTATCATCTATTATCTTACCTAATTGATTTTTCCAATTCGTGAGCTCCTAGACAGATTTGGAAACTACTTTATGCACCTATGGGGGATTTGCTTAGATTTAGTAAGCCTGCTTTTGACCAAATTCGAATGGCATCCTTATGCATTCAAATATCTCATGTAGTTATTTATTATGGCAGCCTATGACTTCATAGGGTTGGCTATTGTACACTTATTCAATATAGATTAGTGTTCTGCTCCATATTCAGTCTCCTTTGTATGTAATTTGCATGTGTAATTGGGAATTTTTCTAAGTGTAATTGTTCTAACACCTGGGTTCAATTTCCACATGGTATTAGAGCCTTTCTAGATCAATTTCTCTCCTTCAAATTTGTATTATAGGTTAGACATCATTGACTAGGATCATGCTGCTGACTGAAGGGACAATTTCTGAGCTATGGACCAATCTCAGAAGATCATCTTGACTCCATTTAACTTCTTTGAATGGAAATCAGAGATGGAGATACTATTGAGAGTGAAAGGCCTCTACAGAGTGACTAGGGAAATAGAATCAGAGCCCAATCAAGCTACAGAGAAAATTAAATGGCACAACAGGAGGGATGAGGCCTATAGTCTCCTGTGTCTGAGCATATCCAGAGAGCTCCTTTTCCATCTTGATGGATTAACATCACCAAATGAAGTATGGGAGAAGCTTGTTGAAATTTTTTGTACGACATATGAGATGAGGGGACATCAAATTGAAAATGAATTGATCTCCCTGAGTCCCAATAGATTTGATTCCCTGCAACTCTATTTTTCCAAGTTCAAAGCCCTTTTTTTGCAGCTAAAATAGTGTGGGATAGAAAAGAATGTTGAGCAACTGGTTTTGGCCATACTCTTGAAGCTTGGACCTAACTATTCAGTGTTTGTCTCAACCTTCCATGCCACAAAGTTGACAGCTCGAGCCTAGAAAATGCCTAGCCTTGCATATTTCATGGAATCTCTCACACAAGAACAAGATAAATTGGTGATGATGGGCACCATCAAACCTTACAAAGACCAAGATCTAGTTGCTGGAGATTCAAGGGTGGATTCAAAAGGAAAGAAGAAATCTAAGAATCCACCTAAGCAAAAGAGAGACAAGAACAAGTCTCTAGAGGAGCCCCAAGGTTCCAAGAAGAACTTCCAGAAGAAGAAGAACAAAGGAGAAATGAGCAAGTGCGCATACTGCAGTAAGGGAAATCATCTTGAAAGCTCCTGCATGAAGAAGCAAATTGACATGCTGACCCAACTTCTGGAGAAGAATGGCATCTCCTTTCCATAC
>LPNX010998466.1:346160-359997 GCA_001517045.1 Pseudotsuga menziesii | reverse complement strand
AAATTCAGAAGACAGAGAGAGAGTTCATGCATTGGTTGCTAGCACATCAAGCTCACCTAGTTTCATCATTGATTCTGGAGCTTCAAGACATATGGTTTCGACAAAGGAGGCATTCACCTCACTTGATATGTCAAAAGGTCCACCAATAGTACTAGGAGATGACTCTCTCATTGAAAGTTTGGGCAAAGGGAGGATTGATCTTGACCATGGTAAGTTCAGCAATGTGTTGTATGTTCCAGGTCTTGCCTCTAACCTCTTATCAGTGTATCAGATGACCCACATCGGGCTTCCAAAGAAGGTCATATTCTCCCCTGATGAAGTTGAGATCACAGAGATATCAAGTGGTAAAGTCATTGCAAAAGGAGTTGCAAATCACACTTCGAAGGTATACATGTTCTCACACTTCCTACCCTACTCAAACCCCTCTGCTCTTCTGATTCATGCTAATGAGGCAAGCAAGCTTTGGCATGAAATATTTGGACACCTCAATTACAAGTATCTTTCTGATCTTAGTGAAAAAGAAATGATCATAGGGTTACCAAAGATTAAGTTTTCCAAAGGATTCTATCAAGGTTGCATCTTAGGAAAACACCCAGAGCATAAATTTGAGAAAGTTAGTCATGAGAGAACCTCTGCACCTCTTGAGTTGATCCACAGTGATGATGCTGGACCATTTCCTCATGTCAATGAGTCAAGCCAAATATGCATTGACATTCATATATGACTTTTCCAGGTATTGTTTGGTTTAATTCCTAAAACACAAGTCTGAAGTTTATGGCGTCTTCAAAGTCTTTAAGGCTTTGGTTGAAAACTAGTCTGGTAGGAAACTCAAGGTCCTCATATCTGAAAATGGTGGTGAGTATGTCAAGTCTGAGTTTATTCAATATTGTGTATATGCAGGTGTTCAGATGCAGCATTCTATCTCTTACACACCACAACAGAATGGTGTTGCTGAGAGGAAGAACAGATCACTGAAAGAGATGGCAACATGCATGATGGAGGCTAAGATTTTGCCACCAAATTTTTGGATCAAAGCTATAAAATATGCAGTCTATATCCAGAATAGGGTTTCTCATAAAAAAATTGATGGTATGACTCCTTTCGAAGCATGGAGTGGGCATAATCCATATGTGACCCATTTCAGGATTTTTGGCTCAAGGGCTTGGGCTAGAATTTCAACAGAAAAGAGGAAGGCTTTGCAGCCCCAAAGACAAGAGTGTCTATTTGTTGGGTAATATGAAGATTCAAAAGGGTACAAGGTGATAAATTTGAGCAAAAACAAAGCCTTCATTGAAAGGAGTGTTCAGTTCCAAGAAGAACCTTTAGCAGCAGTGGAAGTTGGAGAATCCTCTTCACCACCAAAACCATTGAATGTAAGTGAAGAGATAGTTGATTTTGCTGATTCTGATATGTCTGATAATGAATATTTAATTGCAGATCCTAACAATCCTACAAGACCAAAATGGGCAGCAAAGACCATTCATGCAGCTGGAGAAATAGATGGAAATACTAATGATCCTAGGAGGACTAGATCTCAGTTTGAGAGTGCTCTATGCATGAAAGATCCTATGTTTGCAGAGAAATTCTATCTGATGGTTGAATTATACCCACAAACATATGAATATGCAGCACATGATCCAATATGGCAAACAACCATGAAAGAAGAGTTCATCTCACTCCAGAAGAACAACACTTGGGAGCTGGTTGATCTTCCCCCAGGGAGGAAGCTAGTTCAGTGTAAGTGGGTTTACAAAACCAATTTTTCTGCTGATGGTTCACCTTTGAAATATAAGGTCAGATTGGTAGCCAAGCGCTACTCACAGGTACATGGCATAGACTACAATGAGACCTTTGCACTAGTGGCAAAGATGGACTCCATCAAGCTAGCCTTAGCCATTGTAGCTTTGAAGCAGTGGAAGGTACATCACATGGATGTGAAGTGTGCTTTCCTGAATGGAGATCTCACTAAAGAGATTTACATGCAGCAGCCTCAAATATTCACTACTAATCCATCTCTTATGTGTAGGCTAAAGAATTCATTGTATGGGCTTAAGCAAGCCCCCAGGGCTTGGTATGCCAAGATTGATAGATTTCTGCTATCATTGAATTTTGTTCGATGCAAGTCAGATCCAAATTTCTATTTGAAGCTGATTCATGGTTCATTAATGATTATTGTTTTGTATGTTGATGACCTTCTTATTACAAGAAGCTCAAAGGATGAAATTTCCTCCTCGAAGGATGCAATGAACCATGCATTCTCAATGACTGATTTGGGCTTATGGAGCCAATTCTTGGGGCTCGAGATTGCTCAAAACAAACATGGAATCAAAGTACATCAGTCCAAGTATGCATTTGATTTTTTGAACTAATTAAAAATGAATTATTCTGAGCCAAGAAAGACTCCCTTCCTTTCAGGAGTTAAGCTTGAAGAATTTGATTCTTCACCTATGGTAAACAATACACTGTATAGGCAATTGATTGGATGTTTGCTGTATCTTACACATAATCGACTTGATATTTATTATGCAGTAAGTGTGGCTTAAATATACATGGATCAGCCTCATGAGATCCATTGGAGAACAGCCAAAAGTATCCTTAACTTTGTTCAGGGAACAAGGACTCATGGGATCTTCTATAAAGCTAAATCTGATCTTGATTTGATTGGGTTTACTGATAGTGATTGGGCAGGTGACAACACAGATTGAAATTCAACATTAGGATATGTGTTCATGCTTGTTGAAGGACCAATCAGCTGGTCAATCAAGAAACAGAGTGCCATTGCACTCTCATATACAGAAGCAGAGTACAGAGGAGTTGTAAATGCAACAACTCAATGTTTATGGTTGCAGGGGTTACTCGGTGAGTGTGGATTCGAATCAAAATAATAAAATACTATATATTGTGATAATCAGAGTACCATTCAAATCTGTAATGATCTATTTCAGAAATAGAGAACAAAACACATTGAGATCCATATGCACTACATCAGACAGCTTGTGCATGATGGCACCAGTCACCTACTCTTCTGTTCATCTTCAGAACAAGTAGCAGATATCTTCAGCAAATTTTTTTTTTTGAGAAGAAATTCAGCAATCTCAAATCACTACTGGGGATTGCTGATCATGCTGTGAATCATGAGTGATGACAATATTTTCAAATTTTGTTTTACTGTCCATGTTTAAGGGAGGATTTTTCCCACTAGGTTTTTGCCTCTTTCCTTGGTTAAATGGACATGCAGTACGTAAAGGGTGACTAAGCCTTGTTGCTAGGCCCTATAATTTTCTTATATTTTACTCATAAGTTAGGCTTAAGGGGGGCTGTTAGAATAATCAACCCAAATTTAGCTACCTTAGACATTAATTAATCCAATTTTTGTCTTATTTTCCTAGTTTCCATATTCCACCTTATGCAAGTTGTCCTCCACACATCCAAAGTGGTCAAACTTGATAAATTTGAGTCATGGAGTGCTTGGGAAACCACTTGGAATCAAATCTACTTTATTCCTGGCCTTCCTAGCGCATGTCTGCTTTTTCTGAGTTTTAAGGCAATTGGGAAAGTTTGAGTAGGTGAAGTTAACTTGTTTTTTGTACTCATAGTCCTCCACTCTTTTCTCCTAAGAAAAGCATGTATTATTTTTCCTTCCATCATCTATTATCTTTCCTAATTGATTTTTCCAATTCGTGAGCTCCTAGACAGATTTGGAAACTGCTTTATGCACCTATGGGGGATTTGCTTAGATTTAGTAAGCCTGCTTTTGACCAAATTCGAATGGCATCCTTATGCATATGAATCTCTCATGTAATTATTTATTGTGGAAGCCTATGACTTCACAGGGTTGGCTATTGTACACTTATTCAATACAGATTAGTGTTCTGCTCCATATTCAATCTCCTTTGTGTGTAATTTGCATGTGTAATTGGCAAATTTTGTGAGTGTAATTGTTCTAACACCTGGGTCCAATTTCCATAGTGTGGCATTTTGATGGTGTGGGAGATCACTGAGAGTGGCTTCAATGGTGTCAATTGAGTGTTCCAAATGGTGGTGGTTCACCTCTTAGGTGTGAGGAAAAGCGTGGAGGATCAATTGTGTTAGATTTTATGCCTGAAACTGGTGGGAATGATGTTTGGACCCTGGTTTTAGTGGATTTATATTTCCTATAGTTTGTCACTTGGTCACCAATACTTCCAGAAGACAATGCTTGGCTTGCTCCTCATAGGTGTTTCTACTTAATCGAAAGGGGTCATTGCCCATTTTTCTTAGCAATTCCTGTCAGCGGCCACCTACTTTGGGGTTCCTGTGGTAATCGTCACAATGAGTTCTGGGTAGAGCCCAAGTACTTCCCAGAGTTGAATTATTTAGAGACTTATGTCCTCAAATACCACAGAGTTATTTGTACTTAGTGTAAATTGGTAAATTTTAAGGCTCACTCAGCATCATGAACTGAGTTGGGTTAATTAGTTGGTATGGTGTATCTATTTGTTTGTTTTTATGGTATTTGGTAGCTACAAATGGTTTATGAATTCATCATGGTATATTTCATGTCATTGTGTATGCATTTGAATAATTAGAAATTGTGAACAAATATAATTTTTAACCCTGAATGTGTATGTCCTAACTAGGTGTCTACGTCACACTGATATTCCTCTTCAATCAAGAGAAGGTGATGGGCTCTCAACAGGGACTAAGCCCATCTGTAGATCCTTAGGTCACCTCCCAGATGCAAGGTTGTTCAATAGGGAGGATGATTTTGCCATGAGAATCCCTCCTTCTCTACCCCCTCTACCTTCTAGGTCATCCGGTTTTAATGGTTTGGAACAATATAGTGGAGTGCCTAGATCTATACGAGCTTTCCCTTTGTCGTATCCCAGAATACCTTGGAGGGTGATGATTGGGTAAAGGAAGAAGGGGAAGCAAGATAGTTAATTTTAGGTTGATTTTAGTTAGGCTAGGTTCATTTCATTAAGCCATTTAACATTTACTTGGCATCTACACATTGTTTAAGAAAGAAATTGCAGAAAATGAAAACAGAAAATGAAATTAACTTGCAGTGATGGACAGAGGCAGCTGATCGACATTGAAATTCCTATAAAAATGAAATTTAATTGTTATTAAACTAAAATTAAAGTTCTATTTGACAGGCCGCACATTTCTGATCAAATCTGGTAAGGGGGCCGCGAGTTTTTTTTAGAAACAGGCGAGGGGGTCGCACAGAATGTAGAAATAGTCATGGAATGAGTTTCTGGGTTGAAACCACACTTATCAGGGGATTAAGTGCACCTTGTGTGCACTTTTCTGCCCATTAAGTGCGTACTAGTCTCACTTTTAGCCTTGTTAAGAGTACCCTGGACCATATTTGGGGGTTTTTGTGAGGCAGAGTCAGATCTGGTCGACGGTAACTTGTGTTGTGGACAATATGACTTGGTTTTGCCTAGAAAAGGCTTCGGTAGTACTGAAAACAGAAAATAAACTGAATCTGAAATGGATTTAACAGGAAATTTCTGAAAACTAGGGCAAAAAATTTAAAAACTTGAAAATTAAAAATTTGGACCAGGGATCCCGTGGGATCGACCTGGTATGGTCACTAGTTTTGTAGAAGGGATTTCTCCCTACTACAGGGGAAGGAATGGATCCCTTCTATATATAGGATAGAAGGGTAGGTTCCTTCTAGTGGGTAAATGCAAAAAATAAAAACTAAAACGGAAATGGATAGAACAGTAAACTAAGCTAAGAACATAAAGAAGATAGAAGCAATGGTGAACCCCTCTGTAAACACAAGTTAGGGTTCTGCCTCCAAATACCTACAAACAAATATTAAGCTACAATAACCTGCAAAAAAATATTAAACATAAACCTGCAAATGAAATAAGGGTTAGAAATCAAAGAAAACTAAGAAACTAAGAAACAAAACATGAAATATGGTTATACCTTCTCTTGGGTGGAAATGGGCCACCATGACCTAGCTTGTGGAAGCACCTCTCTTGAATGGGGGAGTAATGGCTCAATGGAAATGGAGGAGAGGGAGTGTGGGTGGCTTGAGAGGCAAAGGTCTCAAGGTATCCATGGGCAGCATAACAATATGCAAGGGAGAAGTTGTTTTAGAGTGACTCCCCACCCTCCTTTTATAGATTTTTTAAGGGGTTTTAGGGTTTTAATCCCTTGGTCAGGGATTTATCCCCCTTTCTAGGATTTTAGCCCCTTTTTCTCTAACTTTAGCTCCTTTTAGGGTTTTATCCCCTTTTTGGGGGTTTTAGCTGCTAGGAGACTATTTTGGGCTCCTTTTTGAGGTTTTTAAGCCCTTTTATTCATCCTTTAGCTATTTTGAGGGTGTGGGGGTCTAATGGAGTGATATGAGGGTCGTGAGATGGTGTCCTTGGGTGGTGTAGGCCATTGAGAGTTGAGTGGGGTATTTTTGGGTTAACAGGCCCAACACTTACATTCACCAGCATGATAGGACACAACTACTATCATCTGTGAAAAGGATCAGCACTTACATCTGACCTACTCCTCAAAAAGGCATGCACTCACCTATGATTTTGTAGGAACCAATCCTACAATCATATCAGAATGGCCCCCAGTCCTAGACTGAGCTACCTGGTAACTGACCAAGTGTTTCCATTCTCCCAGAGAATGGCGGTTGCCCTTATATCTGACCTACTTGTCAGAATGGCCCAGCACTTACATCTGTCCTACTGATCAGAAAGGCATGCACTCACATATGATCTTGTAGGAACTAATCCTACAACCATATCAGAATGGCCCCCAGTCCCAGACTAAGCAACCTAGTAACTGACCAGGTGCCTCCATTCTCCCAGAGAATGGTAGTTGCCCTTACATCTGACCTACTCATCAGAATGGCCAGCACTCACATCTGACATGGAAGGGACCTAATCCTTTAACCATGACAGAATGGATCATCCCTTACATCTGACCTACTTGTCAGAATGGGACTGAGTCCCAGACTGAGTATTCTTGGTAACTGACCAGGTACCTCCATTCCAAGAATGGCAGTCAACACTTATATCTGATCATGTAGGAACCAATCCTACAGTCACATCAGAATGGCTCAGCACTCATATCTGACATGGCAGGAATTAATCCTCTCACTATGATAGAATGGCTCAGCCCTTACATCTGACCTACTCATCATAATGGCTTCTAGACTTGTCACTTCCCCTTGGAAGGGACCTCGATCTGGAGAACATCAAGCTTCTCCCTGAGGTACTCAAACTTCACTCTGGCTAATGGTTTTGTCAACACATCAGTTATCTGATTGTCCATCGCAACATACTGGAGCTTCACTACTCCCCTCTGCACCATATCCCTGATATAGTGATACTTGATCTCGATATGCTTCGACTTGTCATGGAACACTAGATTCTCTGATAACTTCACACAACTCTAGTTGTCACAATGTATACAAGTAGCATCCAACTAGAGATCAAATAAATCATATAGTAGCTTCCTCAGCCATACTACCTCACAACTAGCTGAACAAGCTGTGACATACTCTACTTCAGCTGTACTTAGTGCCACACAGGATTGCTTCCTTCTAAACCAAGAGATCACACCTAATCCCATATTGAAGCAACATCCTAAAGTTCTCTTCCTATCGATGGCACTACCTGCCCAATCTAAATCAACATAACCCTCCAAGTAAATCTTCTGATTCACATCGTACTTGAGCCCATAGTCAATTGTGCCCCTCAGGTACCTTAGAATATGCTTTGCAGTAATTAAGTGAACATGTCTTGGATCCATTAGAAACTGACTCAAGTTGTTCACAACAAAGTAAATATTTGGTCTCCTGTTCATCAAGTACATCAGGGACCTAATCATCTGACGATACATTATGGAATCAACCATCTCTAATGAAGCATCACTCAATAGCTTCAGGTTGGATTCCAAAGGTGTAGCCATGGATTTGTAGTCCATCATCCCAAACCTCTTTAGGATCTCTACTGCATACTTCCCTTGTCTAAGGGAGATTCTATCCGCACTCTGCCACACCTCCATACCTAGAAAATAATGCATCATACCCAAGTCCTTCATTTCAAACTTGGAAGCAAGCTTTCTCTTCATATCAACAATCAACCCATCCATACCTATCACAAATAGATCATCTACGTATAGTAGAAGAATCACCGGGTTTCCATCTTCAACCTTGTAGTAAAGGTTGGAATCTGCTTTACTTTTGGTAAAGTCCAAACTGGATAGAAAGCTGTCAATTCTACCGTACCATGTCTTGGGTGCCTATTTCAAACCATACAGGGCTTTCTTCAATCTACATACATGCGACTCCATGTCATGTGTCTCAAAACCGAGTGGTTGTTCCACATACACTTCCTCTTCCACTATACCATTCAAGAAGGAAGTCTTGACATCCATTTTGTGTATCTTCCATTTCATTACTGTAGCCAGAGCAAGTACTGATCTGATGGAAGTGTATCTGGATATAGGTTCAAAGGTTTCTTCATAATCTATTCCTTCTTTCTGGGAGAAATCCCGAGCCACGAATATTGCCTTGTATTTCTCTATGCTACCGTCTGTAGCGTGCTTGATCTTGTAGATCGATTTGGAAGTTACAACTAACTTCCCTTCTGGTCTTAGGAAAACATCCCAAACATCATTCTTCATGATTGATTGGTATTCTTCAATCATAGCATCCTTCCATTCTTTTTGTTCTGCCGCTTCTTCATAATTGGAAGGTTCTTTATTGATGAAATCACATAGTAATGCTACATACCTAGAGTAGGATCTAGTCCTTTTTCTTTCTCTGTGATTCTCTTCTGGAGCCCCATATCTTTCCGCACCTTGGATAACTTCTCGTACCCAAGCAAGTTTCCTCTTATGAGGATTCTTCTCTGGAGGTGGATCTATAGGTCTTTATGGTTCTTCAAATTCTCTATCTTATTCTTGAGCTTCTTCATTCATGGTTGTATCATGAATTCTGGGTGCTTCTACTTCTTCATATTCTTTAGTAGGTTTCTTTTTGGATTTGTTGTAAGCTGTGTCTTCATCAAATGTCACATCCCTACTGATGTCAATCTTCTTGAATCCTGAGAAGTATATTCTGTAATCATTCAAGCTTTCAGAGTATCCCACAAATATACCCTACTTTCTTGAAGGATATAATTTAGTCCTCTTCTCTTTTGGAATGTGTATGTACACTGGACAGGTGAATATTCTGAGATGGTTGACTTCTGCTTTCTTGTCAAAGAAGACTTCTTCAGGAGTCTTGTTCTTGAGTACTCTATGTGGAGTACGGTTCTGTACATACACCGGTGTTCTAGCAAATTCTTCCCAAAGATGCATAGGAAGATCTTTATCATGAATCATTGCTCTTACAGCTTCCATGATAGTTCTATTCTTCCTTTCTGCAATCCCATTCTATTGTGGATTATAAGGAGTGGAAAAATCCCTCTTAATCCCTGAGTCTTTGTATATATTTTTGAATTCATTTGAAGTGAATTCTCCGGCATTATCTTATCGAAAGGTCTTGATCTTTTTTTCAGTGTGATTCTTGATCAAGGCTTTGAATTCCCTGAACTTGCTGAATACTTCATCTTTGTTCTTCATGAAGTAAATCCATGTCTTCCTAGAAAAGTCATAAATAAAATAAACATAATATACATATTCACTTAGTGAGCATGATGACATAGGACCGCATACATCGGAGTGGATGATTTCCAAGATTCCTTTTGCTTTACTTTCGCTACTTGGAAATGTCTTCTTTGTATTCTTTCCTTTCGCACATCCTTTGCAGATCCCATCATGTTTTGCTTGTATTTCTGGAAGACATTCAATAGCTTTGCTTGCAAGAGGTAGTGCTTTGTAATGCACATGTAGAAGCCTTCTATGCCAAATTTCATTTGGCTCTACTGTGTCATGGATCAAGGCTTGTTCTAGATGGTCCTTCAATTTGTACAATCCTCCTTCTTGTTCTCCAATCACTACCGCATCATCAATAGTATTTCCTTTTGGCCACATGATGACTTGACCATTGATAAATGCAACCCTCATTCCTTTTGCATATAATGCAAATATGGAGAGGAGGTTCTTCTTGAGTCCTGCTACAAACAATACTTCCTTCATTGTCATAGACTTTCCAGAGTCTAGCTTGTAGGAGGATTCCCCACTACCTTTTATTGGATATTGGTAGTCATCTCCTAGCTTCTCCTTGTGAGGTGATTCATGTTATGATAGTCTCACAAAGGATTCCTTGAATCCTATCATATGTTTGGAAGCCCCGCTATCTATAATCCAATCATTGCTTCCATGAGTGATGTTTCCTGTGAGAGAAGAAATCAAAACACATTCTTCCTCGCTTGAAGAATCTTCACTTCCATATCTAGTTCTTTTCTTGGATGGTTCATCATCCTCTATAGCATGAGCATGATGTCTTCTTTTGTTGCTCTTTTTCTTAATCTGTCTTTTAGGACAATTTCTTGCAAAGTGTCCTACTTCATCACATGTATAACATCTGATTTTAGACAAATATTTTCTAGTGTTATCTTTGTGAGAGTGCTTACCTCTGGGGTGATGAGATCTTCTTTTTATTTTTTTGGAGTGTACCATGAGAGCTTGATCTTCACTTCCTGTCTTCTCTTCTCGAGCTGCTATCCGAGATTCTTCTTGAGAGCACTCTTCCCATAGTCTGCTGAACTTGAATAACTTCTTTCTAGCACAGATCCCTTGAATAAAAGAGTCCCATGATCTAGGGAGACCATTCAAGGTGTGTTGAATTTTCATATGCTTAGCTAAGACATCAATATTTGATTTCATTTTCATGACAAAAGCATATAAATAGGATCACTGAAAGATAGAGAAGCACAACCATAAAAAAGGAACACAAATATTTATCCTGGGAAAACCCTAAAGGGAAAAACTCAGCAAAATCTTCCTCGATATAGATGCCCAAAAAGATAAAAGATAAAACCAGCAAGGAGATCAAATCCTGATCCTCCTCCTTCTCCAGCTACTTCTCTTCTCCACTAATGCGCTACATAAGTGAGAGTGTGTGTGTCACAAATGAGGAGCACTACACCTCTATTTATATTCATCCGTTCACTTAAGTTAACTCATTTGACATGTAGGCTCGAGTTAAATCATGTAGGCTCGAGTTACACATGTAGGCTCAAGTAACCACACTAGGGTGCTGATGACCCACCTTTACAATTAGAGGGGACTACCTCATGACTCTTATTATCTCTTCTGATTAGGAGCATCGGGGTATAATGTAATACAAATGGTTCTCCTGGTAGGACCATTGGGGACCACAAAAATATACATATAGAATATTCTTCGAAGTTACAATATTTCAACACTCCCCCTTAACGAGAAGGGTATTCTACAGCAACATCAACAACAACAAGAGTAGAGATAGGGGACATCATCAACATCAGCAGGGTAACACATCTATAAATCATTGGAATCTTTTCAACATCATGTAGTCTTCATCTTCAATCTTCAGTCTTCATCATCAGCAACATCTTCAGTCTTTGATCAGCAACATCTTCAGCATTTTGATCTTTCAATTAGCAATGACATCTTCAACACTTGGACCTTTCGATCAGCAACATCTTCAGCACTTTGACTGTTCGATCAGAAACAACATCTTCAGCATTTTAACCTTTTGATCAGCAACATCTTCAGCACTTTCACTTTTTGATCAGCAACAACATCTTCATCATTTTGACCTTTCGATCAGCAGCAACATCATCATCATCATATTTTGATCTGTCGATCATAATCATCATCACATTCTGATCTTTCGATTAGAAACATCATCATCATACTCTGATCTTTTGATTAGAAAAATCATCAACATAGAAACATCATCATCACACTCTGATCTTTCGATCATAAACATCATAATCATAGTGCATCATCATCATACTCTGATCTTTAGATCAGTACGTCATCATCATCATACTCTGATATTTCGATCAGTATGTCATCATCATCATACTCTGATCTTTAGATCAGTACGTCATCATCATCATACTCTGATATTTCGATCAGTATGTCATCATCATCATACTCTGATCTTTCGATCAGTACGTCATCATCATACTCTGATCTTTAAATCAGTATGTCATGATACTCTGATCTTTCGATCAGTACATCATCATCATACTCTGATCTTTCGATCAGTACGTCATCATACTCTGATCTTTTGATTAGTACGTCATCATCATCATACTCTGATCTTTCAATCAATATGACATCATCATCATCATCAACAACCTGCAATCCACAACTCAAATATAAAAAGTCTTTGGATCATTTTTGGACTTAAAGTTTAGGGACGATACAATCCCACCACATTCTCAACAACCGAAGTTACCAGATTGATTACGGGAGAATCAGTCCCTACCACTTTAGGACTAAGTCCAAGGACGATGCAATCCTACCACATTCTCGAGGACCGAAGCCACCGGATTTATTACAGGATAATCAGTCCCCATCACTTTAGGACTATGTCCAAGGATGATGCAATCCTACCACATTCTCGAGGACAGAAGCCACCGGATTGATTACGGGAGAATCAGTCCCTATCAGTTTAGGACTATGTCCAAGGATGATGCAATCCTACCACATTCTCGAGGACTAAAGCCACCAGATTGATTATGGGAGAATCAGTCCCTATCACTTTAGGACTATGTCCAAGGATGATGCAATCCTACCACATTCTCGAGGACCGAAGCCACCGGATTGATTACAGGAGAATCAATCCCTATCACTTTAGGACTATGTCAAAGGATGATGCAATCCTACCACATTCTTGAGGACCGAAGACATCGGATCTATTATGGATAGATGTCCCAAGATGATATAATCCCTATTCATTCTCGAAGATCAAGGTCTCTGGATCACTTTAGGGCAAATGCCCAAGGATGATACAATCCTGTCACATTCTCGAGGACCGAGGTCACCAGATCTATTTTGGATCGATGTCCCAGTATGATACAATCCCTCTTCATTCTCAAGGACCGAGGTCTCCAGATCACTTTAGGGAAAATTCCCAGGGATGATACAATTCCACTGCAACATCACTACTCCCCCTTTCGAGGAAGGTCTTTTCGAACAACATCAAGCTTGTCTCAAAAGTGTTCGAACTCTACTCGAGGCAAAGGCTTCATCAGTACATCATCATCCAAACCATCATCATCTACATCTTCAGTATGTGAATACTGAACTATCACCATCTATATCTCCAGTATGTGAATACTGAAATCATCATCATCTATATCTTCAGTATAGAAATACTGAAAGAATCATCATCTCTATATTCAGTATAGAAATACGGAATCACCATCATCTGTATCTACAGTATGTAAATACTGAAATATCATCTATATCTTAAGTATGGGAATACTGAAATCATCATCATATTTATCTTCAGTATGGGAATACTGAAACCATCATCATCTATATCTTCAGTATGGGAATACTGAAACATCATCATCTCTATATTAAGTATAGAAATACTGAATCGCCATCATCTGCATCTACAGTATCATCATCCGCGTCGAAACATAGGGTTCTTTGTCATCATAACTATGGTTATCACATAGAATCATTGTAGTGTCCATATTCAGGTCAAAGAGACCTGATATCAGCTTCTGAAGCCATATGGATTCACAACTTAGTAGAGCAATCTTCTATGTATTCTGCTTCAACCATGATAAGAGAAATACTGGACTGTTTCCTGCTAAACCATGAACTCATAGCAGACCTCAAAAAAAAGCATATACCTGATGTGCTTTTCCTTTCTGAGATACTTCCAGCCCAATCTGCATCTGTGTATCCATACAATCTATACTCATGGCTACCA
>LPNX010998466.1:309045-346082 GCA_001517045.1 Pseudotsuga menziesii | reverse complement strand
ATCACATGTTTTGCAGCTACTAGGTGAACCCATCTTGGTTGAACAAGATATTGACTTAAGGTGTTCACAGCAAAACAAATGTCTAGTCTAGTATTTGTTAACTAAATCAATGATCCAATGATTTGTCTATAGTGAGTCACATCCACTAACTCTAATGAGTCATCAGCTAACAGCTTCAGGTTGGAGTCCATGGGTGTGGCCATGACTTTGCATTCCAACATATTGAATCTCTTCAATATCTCTACCACATACTTTCCCTTGTTGAGAAATATTCCTTCTAAACTTTTCCATACTTCCAGACCTAGGAAATAATGCATTAACCCAAGGTCTTTCATCTCAAATTCTTATACTAGTTTCTTCTTTCTTTCCATGATCTGTTTCTCATTCCCTGTCAAGAATAAGTCATCCACATATAGCAATAGAATGACAGGTACATATTCTACAACCTTGTAGGAAAGGCTAGGATCAACTTTACTCTTGGCGAAGCCCATGCTCATCAGGAAACTATCTATTCTTCCATACCAAGATCTGGGAGCTTGCTTCAGGCCATAGAGGACCTTCTTCAACTTGCATACTTGATTCCATCTGTCTTCAACTTCAAATCCTTGTGACTATTCGATGTAAAACTCTTCCTCAATCATACCATTAAGGAAGGCTTGTCTTTACTTCATCATGGAAGAAATTACCATGATAGTTTTGAAGGAAGTGTACCTTGCTTCCTAGGGTAAGTGTTTCTTCAGAATCAATTCCCTCTTTCTGATAGAAACCTTTAGCCACAACTCTTAGCTTACTTCTATCAGCAACATATCTTATCTTGCAAATCCATTTGGAAGATACCACATTATTGCTTTTTGGTTTGAGTACTATATCCCAAACATCATTCTAGTATCATAACATCTTCTATGAGTTTGTCTTCTCAGGTCATCAACATATCCTAGTCTTCTACATTCAACCTTGAAGGTTGGAAACCACTTTACTCTTGGTAAAGTTTCGATCCATCACAAAGCTATCCATCATATTGTACCATGTCAAACTCAGATATAATTTTCTGTAGTCACTCCCCCTGAAGTGGAGTATCATCTTCCATGTTCATTCTGTACAGGTGGTTCTATGCTTGATATATACTGGTCAATAGAGTATGTCATGTCATAGTCTATTCTTTCTAGGGAGAATCCCAAACCTTGCTTTGTACACTTGTTCCATCATATCATATGCATCATTCCCCATGATCAACTATTATTCTTTGATCATAGATTCTTTCATAGCATTCTTTTCTTCATCTTGAGTTATCTCTTGTACCCATGGTGGTCTTCATACTTCAAGGTGGATCTACCACTCTCTGAAGCTCTTTCTTCCGTCATGGTGTCTCTGACCCTGGGAGCTTCAGATTCATGTTTATTGGAGTGAATCTTGAATTGTCATCACTTGTTCTTCGGAACAAGTCTCATCCTTCTTTTCTTGTAGGAGGTTGTACATGACCTTTCCTACAATTCAAATGCACTAGTTTCATGGTTAGAACTATTTCATAAAACATATGCATAATGAAAAATTATTATGCATCATGCAACTGTTTAGTCAATACAACATTCATCCATATCTTACATAAACTTTCTAGATGCCTTCCATCTCCACCATGACATTATTGAGATTGTGCAGTAATCCAATATGTTAGCAAAGAGGTTTGATAAGTCACAATGGAGAGTTGTATAGCACCATGAGCTACTTACCCATCACATGCATATTAGTAGTATACAGTCATTAATGCAAACAATCTATCATGCATAACACATCAACTGAATATAATCAAATGTTATAACAAAACAATATCATGAAATGACAATTCAATACTCATCTTGATCATTCTACTTTATCATCTTCTTCATTCATGAAATCATCTTTTCTTATCCAAATGACAAGAATTAAGTTCTTCATATTCCTCATCACTTGAGGGATCTTCTTTGAATGGTGAGAGATTTATTTTCAATTGCTCCCATCTTCTTCTTCTCTTCTTATGAGTCAAGCTGAAAGCAATTACTTCCTTCTGGAATACATTCTTTGCATGAATCCCATGATCCTGGGAGAACATTCAAGGTGGCTATCACCACTTCTGCAATCTCCACTTCTTCTTCTACTGCTTCAAGTTGTTCTGCATTCTAGATCTTCACATTCTTCAACTGTTTTCTCAAATACATCTTTTGATTTAAATTCTTATCTTCAAATACCTTGATTAAGGAATCAAACATATTTGGTGTCTTTAGGAAAGACACTTGTGGTACAAGTTGATCCGTGATTGAATCAACAATGATCTTCTTGGCCTTGATCAAGTTCTTCTTGTGTAAGGCTTTGAGCCTCATCTCCGTATGGAACTGGAACCTCTCTACTTATGTAGGTGTCCAATTCATTTTATTTAGAGAGATAATATACTTCCATGCTTGGAATTTGTCAACTTTACCAAGCTTATCATCACGCTGATGTGATAGATCACTTTGAAATTAGAACCTCAAATGGAAATAGCAAAAGATTAGATCTTACTGATTTGAGGTGTCCATCCTGCTTCCAGAGCTAGCTAATTTAGGGTTTGTCAGAGAAACCCTAATTTTCAAAACTTGGAATATTTAATATCTTATTGGATAGAAATACATATCTCTTCAAATGGAGCTGTCTAATGTACTCCTTTTCTGAAAACAGTGGAGGAAAGCTCCCGGAACAAGAAGCCCTAGTTTTCCAATTTCTTCTGCAGAAATTCCTATCACTGTTTCTATGTTATATCCTAAATTAATGATCCTATGTGTCTAACATTTCTCACTGATGTAACCTTGCATGTTATGGATCCAAAACCATAGGTTTCATCAGAATTGGTTTCACTAATTGGGATTTATGATCCTTTTCCCACGGTGACCTGTTACGGGACTGTTCAGAACAACAAAGTTGTACGGACTGCCACGTGTCACTATTTCATCTTCTGAATTGGAAATTTGGACCACAGAAATTAAAGTCCATGATATTTTTGGAACATCTTCAGGAATTCAATTTGGACCTCTGTAGCCCAAACTATAGCAATGTTCCCCAAGTGTCCTGTTTAGCGATGAATTCTGGAAGAGGCTAGAACCCTAACTTGGAGGGATCATATATCCAAAAATACAATGCATATGAGGCTGAATTTTGGAAACATTGTACATACAAATTTTATATTTTTCCTATACAATTTTCAGATCCTGAATCTTCACCAATATCGGTATATAGTGAATGTACCAAAACTTAGCATTTTTAGTATTTAGGGTTTTTCTAGCTCGGGGTCAAACTAGGGTTTGACTTTCCCAAAGTTTCACCCAACCAAAAAAATTGATCTAGGTCTCTAGACTTCGATTTTTATGATGAGAGTAATCCTATTCTGGGCTCACTCAAAAATTCTTCTTCTGCAAGAAGCCCTAATTTCCCGCACCAAAAACTGAAAAATGCTTGGAATCGAATTACGCTTCAACTGAAAGATGCGCCCTTCAATGGAGAGTCAACCTAGCCTTCTTTTGCTGATCAATTGTGGAGAGAGAACCAAAAATTAAGAATCCCTAGATTTTGTAGCTACAAAATGTCTTCTTTTCAGGGTGGCTCTGATACCATGTTGAATTTTCATATGCTTAGCTAAGACATCAGTATTTCATTTCATTTTCATGACAAAAGCATATAAACAGGATCACTGAAAGATAGACAAGCACAACCATAAAAAAGGAACACAAAGATTTATCCTGGGAAAACCCTAAAGGGAAAAAACCAGCAAAAGATTCCTCAATATAGATTCCCAAAAAGATAAAATATAAAACCAGCAAGGAGATCAAAGCTTGATCCTCCTCCTTCTCCAGCTACTTCTCTTCTCCACTAATGCGCTACACAAGTGAGTGTGTGTGTCACAAATGAGGAGCACTACACCTCTATTTATATTCATCCATTCACTTAAGTTAACTCATTTGACATGTAGGCTCGAGTAAAATCATGTAGGCTTGAGTTACACATGTAGACTCAAGTAACCACACTGGGGTGCTGATGACCCACCTTTACAATTAGAGGCGACTACCTCATGAATCTTATTAACTCTTCCAATTAGGAGCATCGGGGTACAATGTAATACAAATGGTTCTCCCGATAGGACCATCGAGGACCACAAAAAGATACATATAGAATATTCTTTGAAGTTACAATATTTCAACAATGTGGTCATTACATTCTCTGCATTTTCCACTTCTTCATATACTGATTCCAGTTGTTCCTTGAAGTGAGAAACTCTTGTGAAGTAAGATTGGATTGTTTTTTAATTTTGAATCTTCACATTCTTCAGTTGGTTTCTTAGAGTCATCTTCTGGTTTATGTTCTTCCCTTCAAACAATTTGGCTAGGGTATCAAACACAGCTTTAGGTGTATTTAGGGAAGACACCTATGGTATGAGGTGATCCTTGATAGAATCAGCAATGATCCTCTTTGCCATAACCAACTTATTCTTATGTAAGGCCTTTGCCTCATCTCCCTCTGGAACTGGAACCTCCTCATTGATATAGGAGTCCAACTCATTTTCTTCCAGAGGCAGGGAGATCCTATACTTCCAAGCTCGGAAGTTATCAGCTCCCTCAAAATTTTCATCAAGCTTGATATTATGACACATCTTAACTGAGAACCTCAAATGGAAATAGAAAATATTTAGATCTTACCAGGTCAAGATGTCAGATCTGGATTTGGAGCTAAAATCCTGGAGCTAGTTCAAGAGTAGATTAGGGTTTTTCTTTTTCAGAATTCTATCTAACCAAATGCTTTCAATTTGATCCCTAACTTCGATTTTAGGGAGGAGATCAATCCAGGCCTAGGCTCACTAAAAAATTCCTCTTTTGTGAAAATCCCTAATTTTTGGCAGCAGTGTTGGGTCCAAAACTGAAAAAGCTCAGAATTGGATTGTGCTTCGTCAAAAAGATGTTCCCTAGGGAGGAGAGTTATTCCAACCTCCTTTTGCTGAAAATATGTGGAGAGAGATCCACAAAATAGGAATCCCTGGTTTCCACAGCTGCACAGTGTGTTCTTCTCAGGTTAGCTCTGATTCCATGTTAGTTTTTAATCATTCAAGCTAGCATTATTTTAGGCTCTTTAATTGAGAGAAAACCAAGTACAACAATCAAACACAAGAGACAATGAACACAGTGTTTTTCCTCAGGGAATCCATAAATGGAGAAAACACCGCAACTTCCTCAAAGATAGAATCACCACCAAAAATAAAATCCCCAAAATAGTAAGATGATCTCCTGACAGCAGTAACCTCTTTCTTCCTTTCCCCAGTGTCTTTCTCTTCCTCAGCTATGCACTGCAACTGGGTGTGGATGAGTGTGTGTTAAATAGAGAGGCCAACTCTCTCTTTATACTAATTCCTAACATGACTAAAACCCTACTAGGGCCGACCTCTCTAGGAGAGTCTAATAACCTTAGTGCCCAGAGACTGCAGGTACTTTAACCCTTAGACAATAGGAGGGTTACCCACAATAACTTGAAATGACTTATTTGCATTATAGATACTCTTGATCGAAACATCAGGACATGACATGACATAAGTACGTCCCAGAATAAACATCAGGTTACAATAGATAAGAAATACAAGTGAATACATTCCGAAGTTCCAATTACATCAATAGTTCATATCCAAATCCATTCTCTGGATTGGTTGCAGTAATTGGTGTACTTCCTCATTTCCTATGTCGATTGCAATTGGGGGAACTTGCAGATTTCTATCCTGGGGCTTAGTGTTGATCAACGGGATGTCCTTCATCATAGGTCTCATAGATGTCTTCCTAGAAACAATATCAAAAATGGAATTTAATCTATCTCTTACCACACCAAATTCCTCATGGTTCGACTCTCGAATCACCTATGTCATAGCCTTAGAGGAGTTAGTGACTGCTTTGATGAGCCACTGCAGTTGGTCCTCCATCCCCGACCTAATACCATTGCTTGCATCATATTTTTGGTGCCATTTGGTGTGAGTCTCCTCCCCCATGTGCTATCCTTCAGCCTTAGGGTCCATTGATGACTCATTGTCAAAGTTGTGAATACTTATCTCCTTCTAGGAAGGCTCTTCTGGGGCATTAGGTGGTAGCTCCTTAGACAGTTCCTCCTAACTTACTGGGTTGCACCATTCAGTTAGCCAATCCTGAAAAATAGCATCCAATTATTTTGTCATTAATTTGTAAGCCAAAGGTAGCCACTTCCCATTGGGGTCCTGTCATGCCTGAATGTAAATAGAGTGGGGCCCGATGGTGAACCGAAGTAGTTGCTCATACTTGGTCACTGCATAAGGAGATACTCAAGGAATGGTGACAGCGGCATCTTGCAGCACCTCCCAATAGACCCAAAAATGAATGGCATATTCCTCCTATCAACTGGGCTCTTCAACTCACCATAAGTTCTGATATTGTGTGCCTTGGCACACCTTCACTGCATCAACTAACATTGGTTGGTAGTCTTCAGGTTCTATCTAGGTAACTAGCGCAATAAGAATTAAGAGCCAACTATATGAAAATGGCTTCCCATCCTCAGCGGTAAGAGCATCTTCGAGCAATTGATTTAGTAGGAACAGAGACCAATTCATCTGTACTCCTTCAGAGCAATTCTGGGTGCATGCGACAACACCCGAGTTACATTTGACCGGTCGATTTCCCCGAACAACCTTACTCGCCAGAATCCATGCATCGATATGCACTGCTTGTGAATTGACGCTATCAATATGGTAGGTGTGGCCATCCCACTGTAGGCCAAAGTAGTCCTTTAGTACTTAGCAAGTTTCTTGTCGGTATCCCTCTCGTGGATATACTAGGCCGGATCTTCCCTGGCCTTTGGCAAGCCTGTAATGCACATGATTATGTATACTATATTAGGGATGGGTGTATTCAACCAAAGTGTCCCCTCATGAAAATAAGCCAAAATTTGTTTAACACTTGCATCGGCTCATTCAAGCACCCAAAATGAGGCATATTGATGAGCCCCATCAATCCACATTTGTCTAACCCACTCGCCCAAGGTTGAGGAATCTGCTAAATTGGGGCACCAGGCATCATCAGGACTGACTCATAGGGCTCATCCCAAATATCTTTAAGTAAGAGAAAGTCATGGTCCTTGAATTTCAACCTGATCAAGGTAGGGATGATGTCGACCGAGCATGTCATCCCTTCTGATAGCAGTGGTAGTTTTGGTGGATATTTCTGACTTTTTGTAGGCTACCTCATCTTTTCTCCCAGATGCGTAGGAGCGACATACACCATAATATCATGAACAGAGATTCCCTTAGGCACCATAGACTCTACATCTCCTACACTCGAGGGACCTTTCTATGCAGTTACTTCTCCTTTCACTCTCACTGACATGTGGGTGTCGCTCTTCTGTGACGACGTGGAATTGGGCTTCTAAACCTGTCATTTCTGCTTAGGGATAGACTATGAGCCAACTAGCATGATCATGAATTCTTCTTCGCCAGCTATGGGCCGAATAAGGGTCTCTTGTTCACTGGAAATCTTAATGGCATCGAGGTCACTCAGCATGCCTCATGCCCCAAACCTTACAATGTTCTCGATAACTCTAACCTTCCACTCTGCAACTCACTCAAAATCTCAAAACACACTACACAACTCACCCTCTTCTCAACACTCTGCTTGCTCAACTGAACAATGTCATCCTCTTGCATCATGCGTGCATTTCATAGCCCCCTCCAATTCAAACTCATCATTGCCAAATCTATGATCACCATTATGACTAAATCTAGTTGTAATGACACCCAATCCATCGAAAATCCTACTCTTCTAATGGTCATATCATCCATTAATGCACATCATTTCAATAAGCATCGCTAGCCAACTATTTTAACTACCTGCATTTATTACTTGATTTGACAAACCCATAGCCTTGCAGTTGTCGCAAGTGGTCAACCATTCATCGCTACAAACTATAACCTTGTGCATCCTCTTCCCCTAGGCTTGCCTTACTGCTCTAAAACATAATCTTCATTTTTTTTCACAGCACCTCAAGCAGTGTGCAGCTCTGGCCCCGTCCTATAGTGCTTCAAGCGACTCCCATTGAAGAGCATTAGCAATACCGCACCATCTAATTACTGTAAATGAACTGCACATCCAGAAGTAATGGAATGAATAATATACGGACCTAACTAGTGCATTTGTAACTTTTTGGGGTGCTTTATGAACTTAGTATTGTATAACAATACCAAATATCCTTCTACAAACTATTTTTTCTTAATGTGGCAATCATGCCACGCCTTCTATTGCTCCTTCACAACCTACTCGTGGAATCCAACAATAAATCAGTCTTCTTTAAGATGGATCAACTGTGAAATGCACTCTTCTAATTCTTCTACATCATCCATGCCCATCACCATAGTGATGTGCAAACTAGGAACAATGTATTCCATGGGAATGACCGCCTCTTTCCCATAGACCAGCTTGAATGGTGTCTGTCATGTCAACCGTTTGCAAGTAGTGTGATAGGACCATAGCACTGCTGGAATTTTTAGGTCCTAGTCATCGTGGTTAGCATTACATACCTTAGTCAATGATGTTTCCCAGATTTTGTTGAATGCTTCAACGGTCCCATTCGCTTGTGGGTGGTATGGTGTACTCCTCTTATGTTGCACCTGAAACTGCTTAGTTAGAACTTTCACCGTCCAGTTGACGAAGTGAATTCCATGGTCACTCATCAAAATATGGGGACACCCAAATCGTGTCATAATGTTTTCAAAGATGAACCATGTTACTATCTCAATGGTACAATCTACAATTGGTGCAGCTTCTGCCCACCTAGTCAGATAGTCGATTGCAGTAATGATATATTGTGTACCAGGCCTCTTCCCTGGTGGATTAATAGGGCCCACAAAATCCATGGCCCACTTATCAAAAGGTTGGAGAGTTACCTGCGGCACCAGCAACATCTCATCTTGCCATGATGGTTTACCCACATGCTGGCAGACGCCATAGCTCCTCACATATTCTATGGTGTCATTATGCAACATAGGCCACCATATCCCAACGCGCAACACCTTACGTGCAGTAGCCCATCCTCCACAGTGGCCCCCCGTAATTCCTACATCTAATTCTTCTAGAATGGGACCCTTGTCATGTGGTAAATTACACCATCGCAAGATTTGATCTGGTCCTAGCTTATATAACTGCCCAGTAATTAGCTGAAAATCAGAAGCATTTACTACCAACTGCTTCTTTTGGCTAGTTGACATGTCCTCCGAGGTGACCCTAGTGGCCAAAAACTGAATAATTGGGGCATAGTGTTATCAACCCAAATGGCACTTCTTTGTCCAAGTCTCCAGTTCTACTGTTCAGTAATAAACACCCTTCTAACCTAGGGTCTGGGGTTACCAAATTACTTTTAAAACTTGCAGACAATTAGCTTTAGTCAAAACCAGAAAGGAAATAGGAAGAAATATTTGACTCACCCAATTACCAATGGTTGATCCAAGCTTTATCTTCTTCTGCTCTGCTTCTCTCCAAAGCTTTCAAGGATGCACCTCCTTAACCTGCAAATAGAAAATTCTCCAAGTACAATATTATACAGGTATATATAATAGGTTATATAAATAACATACATAGTTCTTAATCAAATATATTCTTCAAACCCTAATACATGAAAGAGACTCAACACAATGTTGGAAGAAGAATTCTCTTTATTAACAATCAGTGAATGAGATAAGTGTACAACCCAACACCTGAGACAAGGACTCCTCTACAACCAAAGGACTCTGAGTTCTGTTGCTCCAAGACTTTTGAAGATATACCACTAGCATAACTTTGCTCTCCAAAATTCATTGATTAATTCCCTCCCTAAGGCCTCTATTTATACTTTGGGAAATAGAGTAGTTTCAAAGGTTGAGGAGATTGAGATAGTTGATATGGTTAATGATTAGGGCTCAACTAATCTCCATTAATCATGATTTATATTTTTTAATGTTGAATGGAGGTGTACGTGACAATTAATATAAGCAACCCGTGTATGACACACGAGTCTCCTAAAGGAAACCTGTGTACAGATCTGTACGTGGGTTGTAATGGAGATAGTAACTTATAGTACACAAGTTGTCAATGAGGACAGTTGCGTATGTACATGAGTTTTAATGGATATAGTCATGTACACCAATCCATACTTAGAAAAATAATGTAGCAAGCTGGTTGAAGGATAAATGCATCTCATTTCATGCCCATCTATAGTGTTTTGGAAAACTTCAATCCTGAAATATCCTTTTGTGTACCAACATAATGAATGTTGGAACTTGGATGGAGAAGTTCCATTTGGGTTGATAACACATAGTGATCATCTGTGATGTTAACAAGAAACAATTGTGCATCTGTCAATCCATCATCAATATTGGTCGGTTCTTCATCGTTCACAATGTAAGATAGATGATCCAGACCAGTGTTCAATCGTCTTGGATTCATGACTATTTCAAATTCAAACTCCTGTAAAAGTATCAACCATAGACAGATCTTCCCCCCAAACACAGGATTATTGACCAGGTATTGCAAAGAAGAATGATCGGTGAACATCTTGAAATGTATGTCCAACAAATAGTGACTGAAATTTTGCAAGGAATAAACCATCGCCAAGCCTTCCCTTTCCATCGTTGTATAATTTCTTTCAACAAATGACAAGTTCCTAATGGAATTTGCGATTTGGTGATCCAGATCTCCCTCTCCTTGTTTCACAAGAACAACCCCCAGCGCAGTAGAAGAGGCGTCGATGTGCACATGGAACTCCTTATTCCAATATGGAAAAAATAGTATGGGTGCATAGGCCATCTTGGCATTCAATGTGTCAAAAATTCCTTGGCATTCCTGCTTCCATTCAAATGCAACATCTTTCTTTAGTATCTTTTCCATAGGGACAGTAATCGTAGCGTATCGTTTGATAAACTTGCAATAGTACCCTGTATGCCCCAGCATCTCCGAAAGCATATTCACATTCATTGGTGGTATTAAACTGAGGATTAGTGTGATCTTAAATAGATCAACCAAAAAACCTTGCATACTATGTGCCCAAGTAGTATTCCAAAAGGCGCACAGAAAATACACTTCTTAGATTTTAATGTAATTTGATGTCATCGACACCTTTCTAGCATCAGTCACAAGTTGTCAAGATGGTCCTTAATTAGGCCATAGACAGTCCAATCATCCATATACACCTGGAGGAATTTTTGAATAAATTCTTTAAACACAACGACAACTGCCCGAGAGAATATTGCTGGTGCATTCTTCAGCCCAAAACAACCCCATTCAGTTACAAACTTGGTCTTATGGCGATCCTTCTTTGCAATCCGAATCTGGTGGTACCCCAAAAAACCATCTGTGAATGAATGCATCTCCTTGCTGCCTACTCCTTCAATAACTTCATCTATAAATGGGATCGGGAATGGGTCATGCATGCATGCATCATTCAACTTCCTTAGCTCGACACAAATACGGTATTTTTGTCCTAGACCACCATAGGGATTATCCAATCTGATTCTTCTACAGGATCAATGATCCCAGCATCTAGCATCTGGTCTATCTCAGCCTTCACACAGTCCTTGTATCGTGGTTTCATTCGATACGACCTCTATCGCACACATTTTTCATCTGGTTTCAACAGGATTTTCATCTCCCCTAGGTCTCCTAAAATCCCCTTCATCTCTGAAAACCATGTCGAAAAAAGGTTCTAGAATTCATGTAGTGAGTCCATGATTTTGGCCATGGTCTCCTCATTCCAGTAGTCCCCAACATTGGGAAATTTTGGATTCTCTTTTGACCTAATGTTGACTTTCTGGATCTTCAACGGATGACTCATTGAATCCGTCGATATGTGATGTGTGGTGACATCGCAACTTCCCTCTGATTCTGGAATATTAGCATTCAACAACTTGTCATCATCTTCAGGTTCCCAAGATAGGTTGTAACATGTCATCATGGATTGTATCAAGCAGTGCGCATGGGGATTAACTGGGTATGCGACAGGGATGAATTTCAGTACTATGTCACGAATGATGTGTAAATCATCGCATACCTCTGGGTTGGTGTCCTATAAACTAAACATCTGCACCAAGAAAATGGACAACTCCTCCCAAGTAGTGATATTTATGTGCAATTATTCCACTACATACTAGGATCTCAACATCTCTTCCAGAGTGTGAACAAAAGCATGGACCCATTCATCTCTGGTTCGTGATGCTGACACTTGATCAAATGACTAGTGGGATCATTCCGTTGGTCGTACCTCCTAGAATGATAGACCTATGAATCACTGAAGGATACCATCATCAATATTTAGCACTGTTCCTAGTCATGGATCATCTATCTGTGTGTTGCCCACCATCGAGCTGGAGTAGCCTTCAGCACAACATCTAGGGCTGATATCCTTCGTGGTTCAAACACTTTCTCTTCAAGTTCTCTAAGGAAATTAGGTAATGCTGGAAGCTCTTCATAAATTGGCAACTCAACAATCTCAGTTGCAATGCACTAGAGAGACTATGGAATCAACCCGCATTTCCTGAATGATACTTCATGCAACCTATTCTGCCAATTTTCCAGAGCATCATTAGAGTCAGAGGACGCAGAACTTGCATTGCGCCATCAAATTTCACAATCCACGGTAGGATGGATATAGTATTTAGAGATGTTATAAGCATGATCCCAACTTTTATCGACTTCATATTTCATAGGTTCAATATACCGATGTCCTTCCTAAGGGTCCATAGGAGAAATAACCTTGACATCCTGGTTTTCAAACATCATAAATTGTTTTTTGAAGTTGATAACCACCATGATATCATTAGCCCATCCAATCCCTGGAAGTTTGGGATATGAACCACCATCTTCAACTACTTCTATCACATCAAAGTCAACATGCGTTTTTGTACCTTCAATGTCGAAAACAAAGTTTGAGATGCGAACAATGGGCTAAATGTTTTCCTGATTTGCTAGCTGCAACTACACCAGTGACCATCCTGATGCTGGATTTCCCATCAATTTCTAGGTTTGCTTGGTTAGAATGTTTACAGCTGATCCAAGGTCTAGAATAACTGATTCAACCTCATAATCTCTGATATGGATATTCATCCTCATCTCCTTGCTTGTTTTCCTCTTTTGCAAAGAGTTCACTGCAGAATCCTTCACTTCCCTATCCGGGTGGTACAATAACATCCCAAGCTTGACAAGGGCATCAGGGTCCCTTACAACTGATAGAAAAATTTCAAAGAAATTTTACAAGGTACCATGTTTCCGCGATGGTCCTACCTCTATAGAGGGATCAAAAGAAAATGGCATGTCAATAATTGGTAACTTACCTGGATTTCTCCCGATTGCATTCTTTTCCCCAAAGAAGGTGTATTTCTCCATTGCAATATCAAATGCTACTTTTTTCTTGGTAGTGAGCTGAACTTGCTTCCTTGGTCTGTCTTCTCTGGTCGTCACATCGGCGTGAGTGAAAACCCCAATGTCGACATCCTTTGTCCACAGTTCAGATTGAATTATCACAACTGTCGATCCTTGATTCAATTTCAATGGTAAGTTCTTATTCAATGGATGATTCATTCACCGATTCTGAGCCTAGGGAGGGTTCTAAGTTTGATTCTGCATTGGGATCTGATTCTACATTATCGGTTGGTTCTCTACTTGGAACATAGGCTGATTCTGATTCTGCACATTCTACAACTGAGGAATGTTTCCATCCTTCCATTTTGCAATGAACTAAGGGCAGTTTTCAACATTATGTTCGCTGGCCACATAGTATGTACACTGTGCATGATGGAACTCCCTCTGATATTATCTGAATACTCCATAGGTATAACATTGGATTGATTTGTGACCTCCTCCTCCTCCTCGACTGAAGCCTCCTCCTCATCCTCTAAATCCTCCATGGAATCCTTCTTGGAATCCTCCTTACTAAAACTATGGCTATTCCATCTCCTACTATGGTAGGTTTTGTTGTTGCTGGACATAGTGCATAGTTTGAACATATTGTGGCTGAAACTGAATGAGCAGTGCCTAATTATACTGTGGTCATGGTGCATACTGCAGTTATGCTACAATATGTGGCTGAGGTGTGAATTGTGGATGCGGTGTAAAATATTGCTAGGGTTGTGCTAGGATAAACTAATTCTGAGGTGGTGGTCTATACTGCACCTATGCTTCTAGTTGGGCCATCTAAGGCTGATCTTGCATTGCCCAGGGGTCCTCACCTTTCATAAAATATGAATCATATGTCCTTTTCTGGAGCAAATCATAAGCTCGGCAGTTTTTTTCATCATGTCCTACTGACTGACAAAATGTACAATACATATTTTTTTGTCTTGGTAACCATATTCTACATGTATTTTCATTTCTCATGTCAATTCCCATAGACCTGACATATGCGACACCATGGTATACCAGCACAGCTCAATGGGTTTGGGGCTCTTGATAGCAAATAATTCCAAAATGTTAGACAGGTGTCCTTGGTATGTCCATCTGCATGGAAGCGGGTGCACCAAATATCATCACAATATTCCTTGGCCTTTTTGATATCTTGCAGTTAGATTGTCAGATTGGACAATTGTGCTTGAAACTGGTTCATTCCAACTATGATTTCTCCTACTGGTGATGCCTCCAATTTCATTGCGGTCTCCAAAGCCTCACTCTATGATGCAATATTTTGTTGCATAAGTGGCTGTCTGATATGTGGGACAAGCATGGCGATGAATCACTCCTTGTGCTAAACATCTCGCATCTAAAAACTGACATGTTCCATCAGCATCTTAAACTGCTGATCAAAATCCTAAATCGTTTCATTGGGAAACTACTTAATTTCCTTCAACTTGGTAATGTACTAATCCTCAGACTTCGGCTACTTTAATTATTCAAATAACCTTGTTTGGATCTCATCCAATTTTTTTGCGGTACCTCCCTAAGGAACCAGCGTGAATCTCATGAACTATTCCAGTGTACAGCCCCTAAGAGTAGTTTCCAGTTGGATTTTATTTACATCATCTTCTACAGTTTGTTGGGCAGTCCAAATCTCCTCACACAAGAACCAATACTACTCTGGGTTGTTAGTCTCATTTTCATGAAATATTGGTAGCTTCATTTCGTTTCCTTCCATTCTGGGCCTTCTTCCTCCTGCGGGTTCTCTATTGCTAGACTATTGCTGACACGTTGGGAAAGTCAATGCAGAATGTGTGTTTTTTCCTTGTGGTGGAGTAGTGCATGGAGGTGTGGGCACATTATTGCTAGAGTTTGATCCTATTGTCCTTCCAGGTGTAACTTGGGCTTGCTCATCCTTGTCGTCACAAAAATGTCACTTCATCCCATGTGTTTGTTCCTTGTGGCATCACAATTTGATTGCAGTAGGACCTTATCCCATCCTCTGCCTCTTCTCTTGAAACCTTGCTCCTCCCCTTGTACAACCACTTGTCTCCTTAGCGACCTTCACATTCTCACCAGAAATCATACCCATCTACCCCTTACCTTTCCATGCATCTCCCCCCTTTCGTCACGATGCCTACATCCTCTGGACATTAGAGTTCCAATACTCCTGGTCCATCTTCAGAATACCTTTTTTGTAGACCAGCTACTTAATTGACAGCTGCAACGATAGTAAGAATCTTCCTTATGGTCCGCTAAAGAAATCCCTTTCTACTTCACTAAATGACTTATTGGTGTCGAAGGAAAACTCAGTAATGTATCCTTCTAGGATACTGTCGTACCACATTTCAATTGCCCATGATGCCTTATTGTCTATTTCTTGTAATTCCTAGATCAACTCCAATGTCCAGGATGGCAGCTCTCCTCCTTAGAAGTTTTTTTTCTTAGAAGTGACCTTCACCATCCACTCATGCAAGACGACATGAAAATCACAAAAGAACCCTTCATGAGGACTGTCATGGATATATCTATCCAACCAATGGCCCGTCAACAGTTTCAGATTCTGATTTTCAGCTTCAACAAATTCTCACAACTTTAGATCAAACCACCCCTTGATATACAGTCAATTCGGATGCCAAAACATATCCTCCTTTTAATTGCAAATCCGTCCCGACAATGGAACCATTTGTTGGAAAAACCAACCAACAAATCCTCATCGAAAAGGGTTCTCACTCTGTCGATGCCCAACCAGTGTGATCTCCCTAACCACTGACCTAGATAGGTTTTACCCTACCCAGCAACATTCGTAGAGTGAATGAAGTCTCACACGATATTATCAAGGGAGAGCTGTCGAAACCAAGTTTTTGGCAATGAGGATGGAGGATATGGGATCCGATGAGGATACAACATAACTATTGGATCCAAAACTATGAAAACGTCATTGATTCATTTCCACAACTATAGATTGCATCATACATTTGTCACAGTATCGCTAGTACAGCAACATCATTCATAAAACATCTCAACTCCTAATGCAACAAAAATGTAACAGACTTAAAACAGATCGCATCAACATCAATATTGAAGAAATGGAATAGACCACAGTGACATCATAACAGATCGTAGCATCATAATAGATCTACATCACAGTAACATCATAACAAAATAGATCGTAGCTAGATCATAGCAATATGATAACAGATCTAGATCATAGCAGCATTATAAAAGATTAGATCGAAGTATGAATAAAAGATAAGATTTGTGCAGCAACTGTCATATCATATTAGCTCTTCGCTAAGGATCCAAAACTGATAGGTCTTCTCCACAAATGGAGGATGAATACATTAGAAAATAACCCAGATGGATCACAAATACAACAGAAAATTCTTCAAAACCAGATCACACTAGACCTCATGCGATAATCATGTTCCAGACAATGTTGATCACTAGATCCCCATTCAATTGCAAAACTAGATCTATATATAGACTTGCACCTTTTCATTGAAGTTCCACTTCTAACTAACTTATAACTGCTAATGACCTGCAGTGACAAAACTTGGTGAAATAGTCTATTAAATATTCAAAATAGTTATTTTTCTGCCTGTTTGTGTCAGAAATTGTTACTAAGGCTAGGGTAACAAGCCAACACAATCTCAAGAGAAAAAACTCAATTCAAACTAGGGTTTAGGGTTTTGTTTATGTGTTTTTGGTTGTAAGCTTCAATATCATGTAGGGAATACATTCAGAGTAAAAGCAACAACTAAATCATAGACATAAACTGATAAAGATGCCCAAACATATCACAAAAATCCAACAAAGAGACTATGCTGTGGTTCATACATTAAAAGATAATCATTACCAGAAAAAGACATTAACTAGCAATGAATTTACCATTTAAGAAGCAAAACATGCTCAATAACAAAGCCAACATAGACAAAATGTGGGGGAAAGAGTCATATATCACATTATTTCATCAGTAAATGCATATGAGAGTTACAGTACCAGTTCTCTGAACAAGTCTGATAGTACAAGCGGCTAGCAGACCTCCTGATGCTCCCAAAATCCAGAACCTTCACAATGTCTTTCTCACCTCTCTAAATAGTTGCAAAGAAGTAGTTCCATCTCCCCTTCATTAGGTCTAAATTGAAACTACCTAGTAGTTACATTAACTAACTAATCTCAACTAATTGACTAAAAATAGCAAATCGGATTCCTGGAAAATATGGCGAATTTCTGGAAAATAGGTGTCAAAGAAGCTTCCATATCTCTTAATTGGTGACACCTGTGTAAAAACGGAGAGAGGTTTTTGTAAATGGGTCCGTGATGGACACAAACCTCTCTTGGTTTGTAAAAATTAATCTTCAATCGATCATAATATTCCCCGAAAAATGAACACTTAAACAGGAAAATATTGAATATTTAAACTCCCTGAAAAATAGGCTGCAAAGATTTAATTGAATCTTTCAAAACTTGACATATGTTCCAAAAATGAGAGATTTTTTTGTATATGGGAATCTTAGGAACAAAAAACTCTTTTGGTTTTCAAAACTTCTTCTCCTTTAGCTCGTGGTCAGAATTTTACTTCAATGACTCAAAACAGGAAAAATAGAGCAGAATTCTGCTTCTACTGCCTCCTTTTTTCATTCATAAGTGCTAATACTTTGTTTCTGCAAAGAATTCTCCCTCAATCCCCATCATCATAATATTTTTCCATCTCAGCATCAACCTCCACATCCATCTCTTTAAAAACAGAGGTCTCCGACTCAAGTAAGCATTCCCCAAAAGGAAAAAGCCCATGCTGCAGAACTCTGCAGCTGTACATCATTTGACTCTCTTACAACTCCAAGGATCTCATGTATCAGTGACTATGAAAATTGCTCATAAAGAGGATTATATAGAATCAGTCCTCTCACACAAGTTGTTTCCTTTTGTTTGTCTATTAGATGAAAATCCAATGCCTGCTGGCTGGAAGGAGTGACAAGCCCAGCACCAGCACTTATGCAATTGACTATACCAACCATCCCACCAAGGTGAACAATTGGAGGATTTGGATCAGTGTAAGTTCTTCTTATTGTTTCCAGCAATGATTTTACCTCTTCAACTTTTATTGGATGTGCAGATTCATTTAAAATATAAGAAAGAAGTTTGCCTGATCCAATGTAGCTAGCCATTAACAAATTTTGATACAAATACCCATGCTCCTTTTGACAGGCAACTTTAGAAATCAGTATTCTAAATCCATCCACTAAGGAATCTAATCCTTCATCCAAGAGTTCCAGCTTCAGACAAATATTCACAGCAGTAGATAAAGCTAAAGATGAACCCACTGCCAAGGATACTTCAGATATATCATCATAGTCAAAAGACTCTGACTATGATTTCCTTTCTTACCATGAGTTCACAATAGGGATCCAAGATATTAAAATGTTTGTAATCTCAACCACCATGGCTGGACTTCCACTCATCTGTATAGCAACGACAGAGGTTCCTAGACCAATGACAAGCCCTGCAATACCCCAGACATTTTCCTCTCTATTATCCCAGTGTTTACCAGCATGTTCTGGCAGTTTGATACAACCTATATTACAATCAACTACATTAAGCAACTCAAATCGGTAAAGGTTCTGCAAAGATTCAATAGCAAATGGGCACATCCAGCAAAACAACAGAATCAGGCTTTTCACAACATGTCCAAGTAACGCTGTCTTTTCTTGTTTGTTTGTTCCTAGTTCTTTCCATGTAGCAGTATTGACAAAATCACCACTGAGGAGGATTTGACAAGCAAAACCTAGACCTACACCACATGCACCTATTACAAGAGCTCTGTTGCTCCTGCCTGCAACCTTCAACAGTGTGTCAATAATTTCATATTTGTGCTTCCAATCTGTAGCATGCAAACAAGTAGACACAAGTCCAAGAGAAATTGCAGATGACCACTGTTTGTATTCATGAGCATCTTGACGCAACCAATCCAGAAGAAACCTCGTTGCAGCTGGAGTCACGCTATGTGCAGATGAAGGTAAAATCATGCACAGAGCACCAAGGGCAAGTGCTAAGTTCTCTGCAGCACGGGGTACAGCCTCCTCTGGGATTTTCTTTATATGCTTGAATATACTATATCCAACCATTGTTGGAATCTTCTCACCCACAAATATTTCTTGAGATTTCTTGAGATTAACGGGCTTCTCCGCGAAGCCTATGATATTAAAATTCCCAACACACTTAAGATTCAACAATTTGTTTGAGAAGGTTGTCCGTTTCTTCATCAGGACTGACATTATCTTCTAGCATAAGCTATGATATTCTGGTAGGAACTTTATCAACATGAACATATGTACGAAGCAAAGCTTTGTAAGTTTCTGTGCTCACAAATTTCACACCTCTAAGTATTTTGAAGAATTCCTCTGCACTTTTAACATCGCCTTGCTTCTCAAAATGTTTTAAAATGGCTAACACATTCACAAACTTTGGCTGCCATCGTCTATTTTCTTCAACTGTCAGGGATATTTTCATTGCCTCCATAGCCTCATGAATTTGTTCATTCTGTATATAACCCTCTGCAAGGGTTTCCCAAGTTTCAGCATTCGGTTTGCTCCGCTTGTCCACAACACACTCAAGAACTAGTTCTGCTTTTCTCAGCCACCCTTTTTTAATATAAGCACAAAGGAGGACATAGTATATTCTGACATCATCAAATTTTTTCACAAATTCTCATTTTTAAAAGAACACCTCAGGTCCCTCGACGTCCCCCATCCTTACCAATGAAGAAAGCAAGCAAATATAGCTTGTGTTTGTCATTTTGGGAAATTCCAATTCACAAGATTTCCAAATCCTGTAAACTTCATCTTTATTCTCTAGTCTACCATGCAAACTAATGAGATGATTATAAGCAATTTGATCCTTTCGTTTCTTCTTAGTCTCCATTTCTTTCACTTTATTCTCCATTTCTTTCAAAGTAGATCCAGCTTTGTCAATAACTTTTGTATTGATATAAATGCTTGCTAGAGTTCTATAAATGCTCCAATCTGTATTAATATTATCATCACGCTCAATTTCATTGAACACCTCTGCCACCTGATCCATATCTGACAAAGCCGCATAACTTCTCATCCAAATGTTATAACGATATATGTCTAGCGAGATACCTTTTTTCTTCATTTCCTGGATCACCAGAGGCACCTTTCCAAATTGCTCTGTGTTCATATAGAGTGTCATCATATCAGTATAAGGAAATGCATTTTTAATAAAGCCCAACCGCTTCAATTCTTCCATGGTTGCCTCTGATTTTTCAATATCTTTCTCTTGCACATAACAATTCGGAAGCGCAGAATAAGTTAGATGATTCTTTTCATCATGGCGGAGATCTCCAAAGTACTTTTCAGCTAACTATGAATGCTTAAAACCGCTATTTAGGCTTTCTTAGAACCGGCTTGAATATTACATGTGTCTCTGCAGGTTCAATTTGACTTCAGCTATCAGCATGACGAAGCCCTAAACTCCGTGTGACCTTCATAAACCTCAACTGAGCTTTGCAACATCATTTCCAAACTCTGAGCCTAGAATACCAGTGCACTACGAGTTTTTAATTCCAAAATAGAGATAGAGATTAAATAGCTTCTCAACCAAGTCGGTTTAGGTGACCAACTGTCACGCTGAACTGTATTTGGATCAATGATGAGCATGCTTCTTCCCACGAACTGAAAACACCTGAAATCATGCTAATTCTGCAACTTACACATAGCAAACCACTCACCATATGGGATTGGACATTCACAGATCGAAATCATGATAGAAATTTGTTTGAAAATTGAAAAAACAAAGGGCCGCGATATTCTTGTAGCGCGCCCTTTGTTAAATTTTTGTCCAGCGCTACAAGAATATGGCCAGTGTTAAAATTTCGCTCTTTTTCAACTTTCTGCTAATTTGTAGGAGCTTTAAAAAGTTGCCAGGTTGAACATCAAGCATAGGTGATCTTCCAAATAAACATTAATGAATTAATTTTGATAATATGGCTTTTCTTTAACCCCTTTTTGAATGCAAAAGACCAAAAAATCAAATAAAACCTATAAAATCAAGCTCAAAAACTAACTAATCAACTAAAAAGTTCTTAAAGGAAACTCAAAATAAGACGTAAAACAAAACCTTAATTAAAAAATGAAAAAGCAAACCGAAAATATAGGAATTCAAACCAAAATTGAAGGAAAATTTTACTGACTTAACATCTGGCTCCAGCTGCGGGATGAAGTCCTCCCTGCGAGGCTTCAAGAACCTGTAGACCAGTGCCTTCTGTCTTTTATTTACCTAACTGCAAACTTCCATTGGGCTATGGAGTCATCAAGCCTTCAAAAATGATCTCACTGTAAACCTGTATCCCATCTGTAGCTTACATGCAGCCTGCTCTGCTTATTCATGAACTGAACAAAACTGAAAAAGATCTAACTGCTCATAGGAAGAGCTTATTCCTCTGTCTACTGCTACGTCTAACCATTAGGAGCAGAATGATCAAGTAAAAGCATGCTTCCAATGAAGCCATGTCAGAAACTGATTTACAGGCACCCTGCATGGATATTGCAATTTTCCCTGGTCTGCACATCTGGAAGATGTGGGCTGCTCTCAACATCTATTGTTGCTCTAATACTTTCACCTGTTGAACTTTCAATCTGTTCATCATATTTCAATTTTTTAAAGGAGGCGATATGATCTTGATAAGAATCTAAGGTAGTGGATGTATAACTGTTTGAAGCATCTATACTATGGCCATCATCCTGTAGATCATCAATATCCTCTTCCTTGACAGCAGTATCTAAAAATGTTACATTCTCATCTTCAACAAATTCTGAATCTTCAACCTCTTTATGACATGTTTTGAACTCTTGATTGTACTCATCATCATGGTTCTTTAAAACAGAAATTGTATGATAAACATCTGCCTATTCACAACAATCTCTTAAAAAGAGTTCAGCTGGGTACATATACTTACAATGCTTCCGAAAGCATGTGTGGAATTCTTTTAGTGAAGAGATGTTAGCAGCGGGAAGAGAAAAATACCAATCTCATGCATCTTTTTCAAGTGAATACATAAACATTTTCATGAGCACATCTTCATGCTGGATATTTAGCTGGACCATACATTGATGAAATTTGATAAGGTGATCTGATGGGTTATCCTCTTTGTTTTCTCTAAACCGTGGAAGATAATCTCCCCAAATATCCATAGTAGGTACTGTATTTGGAAAACCTGGAATATCAGAAAAATTTAACGGTGCAAACCTTCGAGCCACCATAGCTTCCATGGACATTGGCCCGTACATTTAGAAACAGTGGAGTCGCCAATAAATTTGTTAAGAGAGATTTAGTTTCTTCTTCTCAGAAAGAGAAAGGGATGACAGTGGTTCAAATTAATCAAGGCTGTATAAAGCTAGGCATGACTGAAACCTTCTAATTCTTCTAGCAACCACTCTGTCAAACCTAGTGAAAATATAGCCTTCAGGATGCTGGTTTAATTCCACCACTTAAACCAGGAAAATAGATGAGTATCCCAGGGAAGATATGCTTCAGCTTCATCCCTGGCAACGGCGCCAAAGATGTTTGTGTCAGCAATTGTTACTAAGGCTAGGGTAACAAGCCAACACAATCTCAAGAGAAAAAACTCAATTCAAACTAGGGTTTAGGGTTTTGTTTATGTGTTTTTGGTTGTAAGCTTCAAGATCATGCAGGGAATACATTCATAGTAAAAGAAACAACTAAATCATAGACATAAACTGATAAAGATGCCCAAACATATCACAAAAATCCAACAAAGAGACTATGCTGTGGTTCATACATTAAAAGATAAGCATTACCAGAAAAAGACATTGACTAGCAATGAATTTACCATTTAAGAAGCAAAACATGCTCAATAACAAAGCCAACATAGAAAAAATGTGGCGGAAAGAGTCATATATCACATTATTTCATCAGTAAATGCATATGAGAGTTACAGTACCAGTTCTCTGAACAAGTCTGATAGTACAAGCGGCTAGCAGACCTCCTGATGCTCCCAAAATCCAGAACCTTCACAATGTCTTGCTCACCTCTATAAATAGTTGCAAATAAGTAGTTCCATCTCCCCTTCATTAGGTTGAAATTTAAACTACCTAGCAGTTACATTAACTAACTAATCTCAACTAATTGACTAAAAATAGCAAATCGGATTCCTGGCAAATATGGCGAATTTCTGGAAAATAGGTGTCAAAGAAGCTTCCATATCTCTTAATTGGTGACACCTGTGTAAAAAATGAGAGAGGTTTTTGTAAATGGGTCTGTTATGGACAAAAAAATCTCTTTGTTTGTAAAAATTCATCTCCAATCGATCAGAATATTCCCCACAAAATGAACACTAAAACAGGAAAATATTGAATATTTAAACTCCCTGAAAAATAGGCTGCAAATATTTAATTTAATATTTCAAACCTTGACAGCTGTTGAAAAACTGAGAGAGGTTTTTGTATATGGGTATCTTAGGAACAAAAACCTCTTTTTGTTTTCAAAAATTCTTCTCCTTTAGCTCGTGGTCAGAATTTTACTTCAATGACTCAAAACAGGAAAAATAGAGCAGAATTCTGGTTCTACTGCCTCCTTTTTTCATTCATAAGTGCTAAGACTTTGTTTCTGCAAAGAATTTTCCCTCAATCCCCATCATCATCATATTTTTCCATCTCATCATCAACCTCCACATCCATCTCTTTAAAAATAGAGGTCTCCGACTCAAGTAAGCATTCCCCAAAAGGAAAAAGCCCATGCTGCAGAACTTTGCAGCTGTACATCATTTGACTCTCTTACAACTCCAAGGATCTCATGTATCAGTGACTGTGAAAATTGCTCATAAAGAGGATTAGAGAGAAACGGTCCTCTCACACAAGTTGTTTCCTTTTGTTTGGCTATTAGATGAAAATCCAATGCCTGCTGGCTGGAAGGAGTGACAAGCCCAGCACCAGCACTTATGCAATTGACTATACCAACCATCCCACCAAGGTGAACAATTGGAGGATTTGGATCAATGTAAGTTCTTCTTATTGTTTCCAGCAATGTTTTTACCTCTTCAACTTTTATTGGATGTGCAGATTCATTTAAAATACAAGAAAGAAGTTTGCCTGATCCAATGCAGCTAGCCATTAACAAATTTTGATACAAATACCCATGCTCCTTTTGACAGGAAACTTTAGAAATCAGTATTCTAAATCCATCCACTAAGGAATATAATCCTTCATCCAAGAGTTCCAGCTTCAGACAAATATTCACAGCAGTAGATAAAGCTAAAGATGAACCCACTGCCAAGGATACTTCAGATATATCATCATAGTCAAAAGACTCCGACTGTGATTGCCTTTCTTACCATGAGTTCACAATAGGGATCCAAGATATTAAAATGTTTGTAATCTCAACCACCATGGCTGGACTTCCACTCATCTGTATAGCAACGACATAGGTTCCTAGACCAATGAAAAGCCCTGCAATACCCCAGACATTTTCCTCTCTATTATCCCAGTGTTTACCAGCATGTTCTGGCAGTTTGATACAACCTATATTACAATCAACTGCATTAAGCAACTCAAATCGGTAAAGGTTCTGCAAAGATTCAATAGCAAATGGGCACATCCAGCAAAACAACAGAATCAGGCTTTTCACAACATGTCCAAGTAACACTATCTTTTCTTGTTTGTTTGTTCCTAGTTCTTTCCATGTAGCAGTATTGACAGAATCACCACTGAGGAGGCTTTGACAAGCAAAACCTAGACCTACACCACATGCACCTATTACAAGAGCTCTGTTGCTCCTGCCTGCAACCTTCAACAGTGTGTCAATAATTTCATATTTGTGCTTCCAATCTGTAGCATGCAAACAAGTAGACACAAGTCCAAGAGAAATTGTAGATGACCACTGTTTGTATTCATGAGCATCTTGATGCAACCAATCTAGAAGAAACCTCGTTGCAGCTGGAGTCACGCTATGTGCAGATGAAGGAAAAATCATGCACAGAGCACCAAGGGTAAGTGCTAAGTTCTCTGCAGCACGGGGTACAGCCTCCTCTGCGATTTTCTTTATATCCTTGAATATACTATATCCAACCATTGTTGGAATCTGCTCACCCACAAATATTTCTTGAGATTTCTTGAGATTAACGAGCTTCTCTGCGAAGCCTATGATATTAAAATTCCCAACACACTTAAGATTCAACAATTTGTTTGAGAAGGTTGTCCGTTTCTTCATCAGGACTAACATTATCTTCTAGCATAAGCTCTGATATTCTGGTAGGAACTTTATCAACATGAACATATGTACAAAGCAAAGCTTTGTAATTTTCTGTGCTCACAAATTTCACACCTCTAAGTATTTTGAAGAATTCCTCTGCACTTTTAACATCGCCTTGCTTCTCAAAATGTTTTAAAATGGCTAACACATTCACAAACTTTGGCTGCCATCGTCTATTTTATTCAACTATCAGGGATCATTTCATTGCCTCCATAGCCTCATGAATTTTTTCAATTTGTATATAACCCTCTACAAGGGTTTCCCAAGTTTCAGCATTCGGTTTGCCCCCCTTGTCCACAACACGCTCAAGAACCAGTTCTGCTTTTTTCAGCCACCCTTTTTTAATATAAGCACGAAGGAGGACATAGTATATTCTGACATCATCAAATGTTTTCACAGATTCTCATTTTTAAAAGAACACCTCAGGTCCCTCGACGTCCCCCATCCTTACCAATGAAGAAAGCAAGCAAATATAGCTTGTGTTTGTCATTTTGGGAAATTCCAATTCACAAGATTTCCAAATCCTGTAAACTTCATCTTTATTCTCTAGTCTACCATGCAAACTAATGAGATGATTATAAGCAATTTGATCCTTTCGTTTCTTCTTAGTCTCCATTTATTTCACTTTATTCTCCATTTCTTTCAAAGCAGATCCAGCTTTGTCAATAACTTTTGCATTGATATAAATGTTTGGTAGAGTTCTATAAATGCTCCAATCTGTATTAATATTATCATCACGCTCAATTTCATTGAACACCTCTGCCACCTGATCCATATCTGACTAAGCCGCATAACTTCTCATCCAAATGTTATAACGATATATGTCTAGCGAGATACCTTTTTTCTTCATTTCCTAGATCACCAGAGGCACCTTTCCAAATTTCTCTGTGTTCATATAGAGTGTCATCATATCAGTATAAGGAAATGCATTTTTAATAAAGCCCAACCGCTTCAATTCTTCCATGGTTGCCTCTGATTTTTCAATATCTTTCTCTTGCACATAACAATTCGGAAGCGCAGAATAAGTTAGATGATTCTTTTCATCATGGCGGAGATCTCCAAAGTACTTTTCAGCTAACTATGAATGCTTAAAACCGCTATTTAGGCTTTCTTAGAACCGGCTTGAATATTACATGTGTCTCTGCAGGTTCAATTTGACTTCAGCTATCAGCATGACGAAGCCCTAAACTCCGTGTGACCTTCATAAACCTCAACTGAGCTTTGCAACATCATTTCCGAACTCTGAGCCTAGAATACCGGTGCACTACGAGTTTTTAATTCCAAAATAGAGATAGAGATTAAATAGCTTCTCAACCAAGTCGGTTTAGGTGACCAAGTGTCACGCTGAACTGTATTTGTATCAATGATGAGCATGCTTCTTCCCATGAACTGAAAACACCTGAAATCATGCTAATTCTGCAACTTACACGTAGCAAACCACTCACCATATGGGATTGGACATTCACAGATCGAAATCATGATAGAAATTTGTTTGAAAATTGAAAAAACAAAGGGCCGCGATATTCTTGTAGCGCGCCCTTTGTTAAATTTTTGTCCAGCGCTACAAGAATATGGCCAGTGTTAAAATTTCTCTCTTTTTCAACTTTCTGCTAATTTGTAGGAGCTTTAAAAAGTTGCCAGGTTGAACATCAAGCATAGGTGATCTTCCAAATAAACATTAATGAATTAATTTTGATAATATGACTTTTCTTTAACCCCTTTTTGAATGCGAAAGACCAAAAAATCGAATAAAACCTATAAAAGCAAGCTCAAAAACTAACTGATCAACTAAAAAGTTCTTAAAGGAAACTCAAAATAAGACGTAAAACAAAACCTTAATTAAAAAACTAAAAAGCAAGCCGAAAATATAGGAATTCAAACCAAAATTGAAGGAAAATTTTACTGACTTAACACTGCCCATCGCGTTGATCTGGCCTTGCATGGTATCTCATGAGCTTGTGCACCTGTTGTGACACTGCACAAATCACTTACCAAAACCCCTGCCAACAGGTTGCATGAAGTGTCATTCAGGAAATGCAGTTTGATTACATAGTCTCTCCACCATGTCACGATTGAGATTGTTGAGTTACCAATTTATGAAGGGCTTCCAGCATTATCAGAAGTGCTTCAAGAATTTCAAGAGAAAGTGTTTGAAGCATAAAGGATATTGGCCCTATAATTTGCACTAAAGGCTACTCCAGCTCGATGGTGGGTGACGCACAATCAGATGATCCATGACTAGGGACAGTGTCGAAGATTGATGATGGTGTGCTTCAACTATTCGGAGTTCTATCATGCTGGGAGATACAACGGGTAGAATGAACCCACCAATCATTTGATATAATTTCAAGCCTTATGGGATTTACAACCTAAAGATGAGTGGGTCCATGCTTTTGTTAACACTCAGCACAATATGCTGAGATCCTGGTATGTAGTGACAGAATTACATAGAACTATCACCACTTGGGAGGAGTTTTCCATTTTGTTTATGTAGATGTTTAGTTTCTGGGATGCCAACCCAAAAGTTCATAATGCATTGTGAATCATCCATGACATAGTGTTGAAAGTTGTCCCTGTTGCATACCCAGTTGATTCACATGCACACTACTCAATACAATCCATGATGACATACTATAGCCTGTCTGGGGAACCTAAAGATGATGATGAATTGTGGTATGTTAATATTTCAGAGTGTGAAGGAATTCATCACGTCACAACACCTGAAATACCAATGGATTCAATGAGTCAGACCCTGAAGATTAGGAAATTCAATATTGGGTCAAAAGAGAACCCCAAATTTTCCAATGTTGGGGACTATTGGGATGAGGAGACAATGGCCAAAATCATGGACATACTACATGAATTCCAGGATCTTTTTCCAATGCGGTCATCAGAAATGAAGGGGATATTAGGGTACCTGGGGGAGATGAAAATCATGTTGAAACTAGATGAAAAACCTGTGCGAAAGAGGCCGTATCGACTGAACCATGATACAAGGACCGTGTGAAGGATGAGATAGATAGGATGTTGGATGATTGGATCATCGATCTTGTAGAAGAATTAGAGTGGATAAGCCTTATGGTGGTCCAGGATAAAAAAGACCGATGAAATCCGCATTTATGTTGACCAAAGAAAGTTGAATCATGCATGCATGCATGATCCATTTTTGAATCCTTTTACTGATGAGGTCCTTGAAGGAGTAGGTGGTCAAGAGATGTATTCCTTCATGGATGGTTTTTCGGGGTACCAACAGATCCAGATTGCACAGGAGGATTGCCATAAGACCACATTTTTCACTAAATGGGGTTGTTTTCAATATATAGTCATGCCTTTTGGGATGAACAATGCACCAGTAGTATTTTCTCAGCTAGTCATCATTGTGTTTAAAGAATTTATTTAAAAGTTCCTGCAAGTATCTATGATCTATGGATGACTGGATCATTTATGGGATAATTAGGGACCATATTGACAACTTGTGATTGATGCTTGAAAGGTGTCAACATCATCAAATTGCATAAATTCTAAGAAGTGCATTTCTATGCGTCATTTAGAATGTTACTTGGACACATAGTGTGTAAGGATGGTTTGTTGGTTGATCAAGCGAAGATCGCACTAATTCTTAGTTTACCACTACCGACGAATGTGAATATTCTTTGGCCAACATTGGGGCATACAGGATATTATCGCAACTTTATCAAGGGAGATGCTATGATTACTACCCCCATGGAGAAGCTACTCAAAAAGGATGTTGCATATGATTGGACTCAGGAATTTCAAGGAAGTTTCGACACATTGAAGGCCAAGATGGCCGCTGCTCCCATAGTGGTTTTTCCTGATTGGAATAAGGAGTTCCATGTGCATGTCAATTCCTCATCTATTGCACTGGGGGTTGTGCTTGGACAACAAGGGGAGGGCGACCTGGATCACCTAATCACATATGCCAATAGAAAGTTGTCATTTGCTGAACAAAATTACACAACGACTGAAACAGAAGGCTTTGCGATGGTTTATGCCTTACTACAGTTCATGCACTATTTGTCGGGAGGACATTTCAAGATGTTCACCGATCATTCTAATTTGAAATACTTTGTCAATAAGTCTATGTTGTGGGGAAAAATATATTGGTGGCTGCTTCTGTTCCAGGAATTTTACTTTGAAATAGTGGTGACACTAGGGCAGTTGAATGCTAGCCCTGATCACCTGTCTCGCATTGATATCGGTGAAGAACTAATCAATATTGACAATAGATTTCTAGATGTGTAACTATTTCATGTCGACACTGGAAATGATCACTATGCCCCGATCATTCAGTTCTTGGTCACTTGTGTTGCCCTAGAGGACATGTCAACTAGCCAAAAGAAGCAGCTGGTAGTAAAGGATTTTGATTTCCAGTTGATTGCTAGGAATTTATATAATCTTGGACCTGATGAAATATTACGACGGTGTATCCTATCGCATGAGCAGGGCCCTATTCTAGAAGAGGCACATGCAATATTCATGGAAGGTCACTAAGGAGGAAGGGATACTACATGGAAGGTGTTGCGCATTGGGTTATGGTGGCCTACATTGCATAATGATTCCACAGAATATGTGAAGAGTTGTGACATCTGCTAGTGTGTCGGTAAACCATCACGGTGGGATGATATGCCACTAGTTTCATAGGTGACTTTACAACCTTTTTATAAATGGGATGTGGATTTTGTGGGTCCTATTAATCCACCATGGAAGAGGACTAGGGCGCGATACATCATTACTGCAACCGACTATCTGACTAGGTGGGAAAAAGCTACACCAATTGTGGATTGTACCGCTGCGACAGCAGTGAGGTTCATCTTTGAAAACATTGTGACACGGTTTGGGTGTCCCTGGATCTTGATGAGTGACCAGGGTAGTCACTTTATCAACCATACTATGAGAGCACTGACTGAGGAGTTTTAGGTGCAACGTAAGAGAAGTACATCTTACCATCTGTAGGCGAATGGGACTGTCAAAGCATTCAACAAAATTTTGGAAATAGCACTGACAAAGGTATGTAATGCTAATCACGATGATTAGGACTAGAAAATTCCAACAGCGTTATGGGCCTATCACACCACGTGCAAACGACTGACCGGACAAACACCATTCAAGTTGGTATATGGGAAAGAGGTGGTCATGCCCATGGAATACATTGTTCCTAGTTTGTACATCACCACAGTGATGAGCATGGATGATGCAGAAGCATTAGAAGAGCACATTGCATAGTTGGACCATATTGAAGAAGACCGTTTTATTGCAAGCTTCCACCAACGGGTTGTGAAGGATCGACACATTAATAAAAAATAGTTTGTGGAAGGATATTTGGTGCTGTTATATGACACCAAGTTCATAAAGCATCCAGGTAAGTTATAGATGCACTGGTTAGGACTGTATCTTGTTCATTCCATAACTTCTGGAGGTGCAGTTCAGTTACAGCAATTAGATGGTGTGGTATTGCCAACGCTCATCAATGGGAGTCTCTTAAATCCCTATAGGATAGGGCCAGAGCTGTGCACTACTTGAGGCATTGTTGAAAAAAAATAATTAGCGCAACAGCAAGGCGAGCCTAGGGGATGAGGCTAGACAAGGATAGAATTTAGTAGTGACGGACAGAAGATCACCTGCGATAGCTACAAAGCTGTGGGTCGCTCAAATCAGTAATAAATGTAGGTAGTTAAAATAGTTAGTTGGTGATGCTTGTTGAAGTGATGCACATTAATGGTCAATTCAACTGTTAGAAGGGTAGGATTGTCCGCAGATTTGGCATCATTACTACTGGATTTCGTAATGATGGAGATCATAGATTTCGAAATTATGAGTTTGAATTGGGAGGTGCCTATAAAAAGCACATGGGATGCAGGAGGAAGGAATTTTTCAATTTAGTGAGCCGAGTGTGAATTGTGTAGTGTGTTGTGAGATTTTGGTGAGTTACAGAGTAGAAGGGTCGAGTCGCCGAGTGCATTGTAAGGTTTGGATGTGTGAGGCATGCTGAGCGACCTTAATGTAATTGAGATTTCCAGTGAAAAAGAGTCACCTATTCAACCCATGACCATAAAATAATAAGTCATGAGCATTCCATTTGGCTCATCATCTACCCCAAGAGAAAGCGGCAGGATCAGAAGCCCAGTTCCACGCCGTCGCAGAAAAATCATACCTGCACCTCGGTAGGAGTGCAAGGAGAAGGGACTGTACAAATCAGGCCATCAAGATTAGGTGCTATATAGTTTTAGGTTCCTAGGGGCGTCTATGTTCATGATATATTGGTATCTATCACTCCTATGTGTCCGAGAGCAAAGTTAAGGCAGTCGACAAAAAATAAAAAGTATCCACCAAAATTTTCGCCGCTGCCGAAAGGGATAACTTGCTCGGTCGATATCATCCCCACCCTGATCATATTGAATTTTGAGGACCATGATTTGTTGTTACTTAAATATGTCTAGGATGATCCTTATGAGTGAGTTTTGACAGTGCCCGATGCTCCAATTCATCAGATTCCTCAACCTTGGGCAAGTGGGATAGACAATTCTGGATTGTTGTTATAGCGGATTTCACCACACTAGGTGAATCACACATTATATGGCCTTCCCCTATCCCGCTGCATACTCATTATTCCCTGTGGACCATTTATTGTCTTTTGATGTATCATTGAACATCCCTAAAAACATTAGAAAAATGATATACGCGGCCTTTTCCCCGATAACCGCGTACATACGCGGATATTCCCTCTATAGTCACGTACATCGGGATGTGTGCATAATCCAAAACTGTTAGACCGTTCCTTGTCTTGAATCCGACTCATATGACTCCTGGCCTTCCATATTCCTTGAGATCGCATGGATTCGACCTTTCAGTATCACTTTGAAAAGCTATATAAGGAACCATTGAGACATTGAAAACAAGAAGAGAGAATTGAGAGTACCGAAACTATAGTCCATTGTTGCGAGAACTATACTTGAGTCTGCATCCCTTTGTCCCTTTGGAGCACTGTTGTGTTCTTCCCAAGCTTTCCTTTGCTAGTGAGCTTGCTATCGGAGTGATGGAGGATTGTGGTGGTGGAGGCCCAAGTGGGGGATTCAGTTTCTCCGGTTCGCAGACGTGCTGTCAGAGGTTGTCACTTGTAATCTCTGATTCATATTAATAGAAATATCTTTTCCTGTCCAGTAATGTGTATTTGAATGAATGTTGCATCCATTGGAATATGTCAAATGCTTATACATTATTGATTATATATGCTAGAATAGATCTAACACCATGAAATATAGTATGCTTCTTTTGTTTACTTGTTGTTGAGGACGTGCTATAACAATTCAAGCTGAAGATTGGAAAGCTCAACGGGGATCTACTTCAACCATCCGGAATAAGGTACGAGGTTCGATCCTTTAGTGTTAGATGTTTTTATTTCTATTGCATATTGGGAAAGATTGATTTCTGGAGTCTAGCTGTCTGTTGTGGTACCCCAAGCCATAGGAATTTCTCTCCATAACAGAATTGGCGACTCCGCTGGGGATGTCCCTTGTTTTTATTTTGGGGTTTACGGGCACAATGGGCTTGATATTATTGACTTTCTCTCTATTTCTCCTTGTTTCTGTGTCGCATTTTATAGTATGCTCATCCATTGACACTCCCCTTTATTTGTTTGACCCTTGTCCTGCTTTTTACCACTGCCTTCTCTGTCCACGCGGATTTTTGGCCAAAAGTCGCGTACATACGCGGATTTTTGGCCAAAATTCGCGTATAGACGTAGATTTTACACTAATATCCTTTTTTCCACGCAGGTTTTTGGCCAAAAGTCGCTTATATGGGCCTTCCCATGCGGGTTTTTGGCCAAAAGTCGCGTACATGTGCTTTCCCATGCGGGTTTTGGGCCTAAAGTCACGTATATACGCAGATGTTCTTTATACAGTCGCGTACATCCTCCCTTTTGGTGAGTTTGATGTTGGGGGAAGTTGCTAGGTGGGTTGTGAGTGTGGTTGGGTCTTCCTTGGGTCTGATGTTGTCTGTTGGATGCGTCTTTTGTGACCAGAGACCGCTTTTTCATTGATTTTTCTTTGAAAGTAGTTTTAGTAATTCTTCCTTTTTGTTTTTCCATTAGTGCATTACTCTTTTTGTCTTGGTGTCTTGCTGGGATTGTATTTTATAGTTGTTGCAGAGACTGAGATTTTTAGACCACTTTTATTGCATTTTTCATTCTTTTATATTGAAAAATACAAAGTAGTTGCACTCTTAGTTGCATCTTAGATATGGATTCGAGGAGGCACTTGCATTGGATTGCTTGGATGAGAGTTGTATTTAGGCTTTCATATAGGAAGGATTGCATTGGCATTCGGAAAGAAATATGTATTTGTGCATCTCATGTAGTGGCATACCCTATTTTTCATTTGACAAAGATTGCACTTAACATTGTTTGTTATGGTGTGCATATTTATTTCACTGCTAAGTCATAATGTCATTAGTTGCACGGCCATTTCCCTTTGAGTAATTACAGCCAAACTAAAATCAACGCTAAATAAAATGAATTACACTCTTTTTCTTTTTAGGGTGCACCAACAAGCTTAGGTTTTAGGATCTTGGAATAGTTCATTGAAAGTTAATTCTCCAAGATCACTAAACTACAACAACTAGGTGTCTGTCCAGGGAGTGTGTGAAATCCTTTGTATAACCAGCATTCTCAGGAAGCTCCTCTCAAAAGGGAGTCAAGCACTAGGCAGTGTGAGCCGTTATTGATTGGGATGACCCCTAGTCATAACTGAGTAGCACCGGTGATATTGCCAGGATTGTATTCGTATCTGGGGGCTCTTTCGAGAGTTTCGGGCTTTGCTACCCTGCCCATACGGTCAATCCCGCCTGCGACTGTCTGCCTGAGCGTTGATTATATCGAGGTGACCTTAGTGACCTTACCTAGGATATCGAGGGGGTACGTGTAGAGGTTATTCTGCATGTGTCCTGGCCAGGTATAGGTCGGATAGCACAGTCGCTATATGCGTTGAAGCCGAGGGCCGCTATAATTGGTTACGTACCTCCGCTTGTAGTGTTTGGGAGTTTCGAGCCTCTCCTAGGTGAGACATACCGGCTACATTTGGGAGCTCACATATCCTCCCCTTGGTTTGCTTGTATTTTGGCTGTAGATTTTCTTAGGAGTGTGCTATTTGTGCGCTAGTTGGCCTTTGGGATCGTAGTTACTTGAGTATATTTATGCTCTCTTGAGTTTGGATCCTTCTATTTTCGGCATGCCTAATATCCTATCACTCGTCCTTGGTCCTAGTATAGACACTGGTGTTAGACTTGGGGGCATCACAACCCCTTACCATGCTCATTGATTTGGGGAATGGTCATATTCCATCCTCTACTTCATTTGTGGAGGCCTTTTATTCCCTTCGCTCGGTCTTTACACCAGTGGTCACCCTCATGGGAGGTGGTAGTGGATGCGTGAACGTTGGGTCTGCACCTTACTTTCCTTTTTAGGTCCCATCGTTCACCGCATTGTTTCCTTTGGGTGCTATTGTCATGATCATTCCTCCCTATATCCTATAGTTTGGATTCTATATTTACTATTTTGGGATGTTTTGGACTAATATGGTTGTCATGTAGGATCCAATTTTTGTACACTCTCTCCGAGGTTTCGACCCGTTCGTGCCTATCTCAGGTATAACGTCTATAATGGCATATAGGTTATGTACCACCATTTGCATTTTGCATGACCTTATGACCATGTCACTATAGCCTTAGGTACGAACCCACTCTATTATGTCACGGAACCTTCTTGCTGCTATAGAAGTGGCATGATGTGAGTGGTAGAGACTCACCTTACATGGGTACCCTAGATAGCGCCTTATTTGCATTTGGTGCCCATGCCGATGTTTCCCCCTTTAGGGTGTGGGAGTCCATTGTATAGTATTGCCATGACATTTAGCAAGATCCTCATACGCCTCTTGATCTTATGCTGGCCTGTATCCCCCCGGACTCCCCTTATATCTAGTTGTGAATGCATTATCATGAGCTTTGCCTGTCTTATTGAGCTTTATGACGGCTCCCCTGACATTGCGTTTCAGCCATATAGCCCGAGCTTGTCTCATGTCTAGCCATGCAGAGCCTTTATTTATATCTTTCGCAGCTTGATTCCCTTTTTTTACCGGGAGGGGATTTTCCCCCGAGTGTCGATATCCTACACATGTATCCTTGCATTGAGCATAGGTATGTTCCACTGCTTGGAACTAGTTTGTTTGCCTTTATGACACTCGTCTCCTCCTAGTTTGTAACTATAAAGCTAGTTTATTCTTTTTTCAAGCTTGTCAAATAACTGAAAAAGACCAAAAAAATCAAAAAATCAAAAAGTCGGACAAGAAAAGATATTATCTTTGGCAGCTGTCGAGTCGTGTTGCCTTCGAACAGAGCACTGTATATCACATCCATTGGTTGGGTTATAGTTTGACTTTAGGAGCTGTACTCGTTATCTGAGTTTTTTCTCCACCGACTGGTTAAGCTTCCAATCCCTATGGAGCCTCTATTGATTCCTCCTGTGTCATAGAGATGTCCCAATTTGTATATCGATTCTATGCTGCCTTCATTCAGTCACCATATGCCGTTATGCTCTTGTTCGAAGGAAGTTGAAACCTGAGTCGTCCATTCCTCAATTATCTTGACTTTGCATGTCGGCCATTCCCGGTACAGTTACTGGTTCGTGCACCTTATGATCGAGTTCTTCCATATTATACAGCCTTGCTGAGTACCTCATGTTGGATGATGGGGGATGCCTTAATGCCCTCCTTCCAGCGGATTTCATCCCATCGACTTCAGATCATTTATTCTGGGATTGGAGTCTAGAGTCATTTTGAGTGCCTTGAGACTTGCAGTCATCAGTGGCAGGTTCTCTCGCCATCGACAGTTTTGGGAATACATCAATGTCCCCTGATCAATGGATTCTCTCAAGTGTTCGACCTCAACACATTTATTCACACTTGTTAGTTTGCACTCTAGTACCTTGATTCCCATTTTCATTATTGGTGGGTGATCTCGCGTCTGTTAACGATATACATCAATGACCGGTAATCAGACGATGGACTACTATGTTCGACCTCGACACCTCTATTCGCATAGTAGGACATGTACTCGTAGTGGTTTGTGTATAAGACCTTCCAGTTTGGTGGCATCCACTATATGCTACCTCCTTGATCGTGCCAATGTTCATGAGATTTCAGCTCTCGTGACTTGTTCCAGTATATGTCAGACATTTCCAGCCACTATGGAGATCTTGATCTGTTATATATCTTCAGCCTATGTGGAGATCATTGTACTTTGTATATCTTCATCATGGATATTATG
>LPNX010998466.1:263605-308598 GCA_001517045.1 Pseudotsuga menziesii | reverse complement strand
TTATTCCCTATGGACCATTTATTGTCTTTTGATGTATCATTGACCATCCCTAAAAACATTAGAAAAATGATATACGCGGCCTTTTCCCCGATAATCGCGTACATACACGGATATTCCCTCTATAGTCGCGTACATCGGGATGTGTGCATAATCCAAAACTGTTGGACCATTCCTTGTCTTGAATCTGACTCATATGACTCCTGGCCTTCCATATGCCTTGAGATCGCATGGATTCGACCTTTCAGTATCACTTTGAAAAGCTATATAAGGAACCATTGAGACATTGAAAACAAGAAGAGAGAATTGAGAGTACCGAAACTATAGTCCATTGTTGCCAGAACTATACTTGAGTCTGCATCCCTTTGTCCCTTTGGAGCACTGTTGTGTTCTTCCCAAGCTTGCCTTTGCTAGTGAGCTTGCTATCGGAGTGATGGAGGATTGAGGTGGTGGAGGCCCAAGTGGGGGATTCAGTTTCTCTGGTTCACAGACATGCTGTCAGAGGTTGTCACTTGTAATCTCTGATTCATATTAATAGAAATATCTTTTCCTGTCCAGTAATGTGTATTTGAATGAATGTTGCATCCATTGGAATATGTCAAATGCTTATACATGATTGATTATATATTCTAGAATAGATCTAACACCATGAAATATAGTATGCTTGTATTGTTTACTTGTTGTTGAGGACATGCTATAACAATTCAAGCTGAAGATTGGAAAGCTCAACGGGGATCTACTTCAACCGTCTGGAATAAGGTATGAGGTTCGATCCTTTAGTGTTAGATGTTTTTATTTCTATTGCATATTGGGAAAGATTGATTTCTGGAGTCTAGCTGTCTGTTGTGGTACCCCAAGCCATAGGAATTTCTCTCCATAACAATTGTTGGGGCTCATCAATATGCCTCATTTTGGGCGACTGAATGAAGGCCATGCATGTGTTAAGAAAATATTGGCATGTTTTCATGGTGGGATGCTCTGGTTGAATGTGCCCATTCCTATCACAGTATACTTTATTGCGAGCATTATGGGCTTGCCAAAGGCCGGGGAAGATCCAACACATTATATTCGTGGGAGGGATACTGACAAGAAGCTTTCCTAGTAGCTGAAGGAGCGCTTTGGCTTACTGTGGGATAGCTGTGCCTACTATATTGATAGCATTAACTCCCAAGTGGTGCATATCAGGGAGTGAATTTTGGCGAGCAAAGTTGTTCGGGGGAATCGACTGGTCTAGTGCAGCTTGGGTGTGGTTGCATGCACCCAAAAATATGCGGAAGGCATGTAGCAGGGATTTCTCCCTTACTATAGGGTAGGAATGGCTACCTTCCATCTATAGGATAGAAGGGTAGGGTTCTTGGTGGTTGTGTAAGAAAAACAAAATAGAAATGAAAGCAAAACAGAAACAAAGAAACCCCCCTACACACAAGGTTATGGGTTTAGCTCCAATACCCTGCATACAACTTGTTAGAAAACCTGAAGACCTATAAGAAAACAAAGGAGACCTACAAGAACATGTTAGGCCATGAAATCTGCAAGCAAATATATGTTAGAAAAAATAAAATCAACAACACAAAATAGAGATTATACCTTTTATGGGTGGAAATGGGCCACCATGCCCTAGCTTGGAGAAGCACCTCTCTTGAGAATGGGGGAGCTATGGCTCAATGGGAGGATGGATGAGAGGGAGGGTGAATGGCTTGATTAGAAAATGGTCTCAAGGCACTCACTCGGGTAGCATAATAGTATGCAAGGAAAAAATGTTTTGAGAGTGATCCCTGTTAGAATAATCAACCCATATTTAGCTACGTTAGACATTAATTAATCCAATTTTTGTCTTATTTTCCTAGTTTCCATATTCCACCTTATGCAAGCTATCCTCCACACATCCATAGTGGTCAAACTTGCTAATTTTGAGTCATGGAGCGCTTGGGAAACCTCCCAGAATCAAATCTGTTTTATTCTTGGCCTCCCTAGCACATGTTTGCTTTTTCTGCTTTATTTCCTGCTTTTTCAGTGTTTTAAGGCAATTGAGAAAGTTTGACTGGGTGAAGTTAACTTTTTTTTTTGTCCTCATCATCCTGCACTCTTTTCTCCTATGAAAAGCATGTATTATTTGTCCTTCCACCATCTATTATCTTGCCTAATTTCTTTTTCCAATTCATGAGCTCCTAGACAGATTTGGAATGTGCTTTATGCACCTATGGGGGATTTGCTTAGATTTAGTAAGCCTGCTTTTGACTAAATTCAAATGGAATATTCATGCATTTGACTCTCTCATGTAATTATTTATTTTGGCATCCTATGACTTCATAGGGTTGGCTATTGTACACTTATTCAATACAGTTTAGTGTTCAACTCCATATTCAGTCTCTTTTGTGAGTAATTTGCATGTGTAATTGGCAATTGTTGTGAGTGTAATTGTTCTAACACCTAGGTTTAATTTCCACATGGTATTAGAGCCTTTGTAGATCTATTTCTCTCCTTCCAATTTGTTTTGCAGGTTCAACAGCATTGACTGGGATCATTCTGCTGACTGACGAGACAATTTCTGAGCTATGGATCAATCTCAGAAGATCATCTTAACTCCATTTAAATTATTTGAATGGAAAGCAGAGATGGGGATACTGTTGAAAGCAAAATTCCTCTATAGAGTGACTATGGCAATAGAAGTAGAGCCCAATGCAGCTGCAGAGAAGATAAAATGGCACAACAGGAGGGATGAGGCCTATGGTCTCCTGTGTCTGAGCATATCCAGAGACCTCCTTTTCCATCTTGATGGATTGACATCACTGAATGAAGTATGGGAGAATATTTTTTGATATTTTTGGAAAGGCGGATGAGATGAGGGGACATCAAATTGAAAATGAATTGATCTCCCTAAGTCCCAATAGCTGTGAATCCCTACAACTCTATTTTTCCAAGTTCAAAGCACTTGTTTTGCAGCTAAAACAATGTGGGATCAAAAATAAGGATGATCATCTGGTCTTGGCCATACTCTCAAAGCTTGGACCTAACTATTTAGTGTTTGTTTCGACTTTCTATGCCACAAAGTTGATAGCTCGAGCCTGGAAAATGCCTAGCCTTGCAGATTTGATGGAATCTCTCACACAAGAACAAGATAAATTGGTGATGATGGGCACCATCAAACCATCCAGAGACCAAGCTCTGGTTGCTGGAGATTCAAGGGTGGATTCAAAAATCAAGAATAAAGCTAAAAATCCACCTGAGCAAAAGAGAGACAAGAACAAGTCTCCAAAGGAACCTCAAGGTTCCAAGAATAACCCCTAGAAGAAGAAGAACAAAGGAGAAATGAGCAAGTGCACATACTGCAGTAAGGGAAATCATTCTGAAAGCTCCTACATGAAGAAGCAAATAGACATGTTGACCCAACTCCTGGAGAATAATGGCATCTCCCTTATAGACAACTCAAAGAAGAGGGAAGGAGGATCAAATTCAGAAGACAGAGAGAGAGTTCATGCATTGGTTGCTGGAACATCAAGCTCACCTAGTTTCATCATTGATTCTGGAGCTTCAAGACATATGGTTTCAACCAAGGAGGAATTCACCTCACTTGACATGTCGAAAGGTCCACCAATAGTACTGGGATATGACTCTCTCACTGAAATTTTGGGCAAAGGGAGGATTGATCTTGACCATGGTAAGTTCAGCAATGTGTTGTATGTTCTAGGTATTGCCTCTAACCTCTTATTAGTGTATCATATGACCCACACAGGGTCTCCAAACAAGGTCATATTCTCACCTGATTAATTTGAGATCACAGAGATCTCAAGTGGTAAAGTCATTGCAAAAGGAGTTGCAAATCATACTTCGAAGGTATACATGTTCTCACACTTCCTACCCTACTCAAACCCCTCTGCTCTTCTGATTCATGCTAATGAGGCAAGCAAGATTTGGCATGAAATATTTGGCCACCTAAATTACAAGTATCTTTCTGATCTTAGTGAAAAAGAAACGGTCATAGGGTTACCAAAGATTAAGTTTTCCAAAGGAGTCTTTCAAGGTTGCATCCTAGGAAAACACCTAGAGCATAAATTTGAGAGAGCTAGTCATGAGAGAACCTCTGCACCTCTTGAGTTGATCCACATTAATGATGCTGTCCCATTTCCTCATATTTCAATGAGTCAGGCCAAATATGCATTGAAGTTCATAGATGACTTTTCCAGGTATTGCTGGGTTTACTTCTTGAAACACAAGTCTGAAGTTTTTGGCCTCTTCAAAGTCTTTAAGGCTTTGGTTGAAAACCAGTCTGGGAGGAAACTCAAGGTCCTCAAATATGACAATGGTGGTCAATATGTCAAGTATGAGTTGATTCAATATTGTGCAGATGCAATTATTTAGATGTATCATTCTATCCCTTACACACCACAGCATAATGGTGTTGCTGAGAGGAAGAACAGATCAGTGAAAGAGATGGCAACCTGCATGATGGAGGATAAGACTTTGCCACCAAAGTATTGGGCCAAATCTATAAACTATGCAGCCTATATCCAAAATAGGGTGCCTCATAAATATCTTGATGGTATGACTCCTTTTGAAGCATGGAGTGGGCACAAGCCAGATGTGACCCATTTCAAGATTTTTGGCTCAAGGGCTTGGGCTAGAATTCCAACAGAAAAGAGGAAGGCTTTGCAGCCCCTAAGCTAAGAGTGTCTATTTGTTGGGTACTATGAAGATTCAAAAGGGTATAATACGATCAATTTGAGAACAAACAAATCCTTCATTGAAAGGTGTGTTCAGTTTCAAGAAGAGCCCCTAGCAGCAGTGGAAGTTGGAGAATCCTCTTCACCACCAGAACCTCTGAATGTAATTGAAGAGATAGTTGAACATGATGATTCTAATATGTATGATAATGATGATTTTATTTCCGATCCTAACAGTCCTACAAGACCAAAATGGGCAGCCAAGACCATTCATGCAGCTAGAGAACTAGCCAGAAATCCTAATGATCCTAGGAGGACTAGATCTTAGTTTGAGAGTGCTCTATGCATGAAAGATCCTATGTTTGTAGAGAAATGCTATCTGATGGTTGAATCATATCCACAAACATATGAAGATGTATTAGATGATCCAAGATGGAAATCATCCATGAAATAATATTTCAGCTCACTCCAGAAGAGCAACACTTGGGAGCTGGTTGATCTTCCTCTAGGGAGGAAGCTAGTTTAGTGTAAGTGGGTGTACAAAACCAAATTTTGTGCTGATGGTTCACCTCTAAAGTACAAGGACAGATTTGTAGCCAAGGGCTACTCACAGGTTCATGGCATAGACTACAATGAGACCTTTGCACCAGTGGCAAAGATGGACTCCATCAGGCTAGCCTTAGCCATTGTAGCTTCAAAGCAATGGGAAGTACATCACATGGATGTGAAGTGTGCTTTCCTAAATGGAGATCTCATTGAAGAGATATACATGTAGTGGCCTCAAGTATTTTCTACTAACCCATCTCTTGTGTGCAGGCTAAAGAAGTCATTGTATGGGCTTAAGCAAGCCCCCAGGGCTTGGTATGCCAAGATTGATAGCTTTCTGCTATCACTGAATTTTGTTCGATGCAAGTCAGATCCAAATGTATATTTGAAGCTGATTCATGGTTCATTAATGATAATTATTTTTTATTTTGATGACCTCCTCATTACAAGAAGCTCAAAAGATGAAATTTCCTCCTTGAAGGATGCAATGAACCATGCCTTCTCCATGACAGGTTTGAGGCTATTGAGCCAATTCTTGGGGTTCAAGATTGCTCAAACAAAAGATGGAATCAAAGTGCATCAATCCATGTATGCATTGGATTTGCTGAAAAAATTCAAAATGAAGGATTGCAGGCCAAGCAAGACTCCTTTCCTTCCAGGAGTGAAGCTTGAAGAAGCTGATTCTTCACCTATGGTAAACAATACACTGTATAGGCAATTGATTGGATGTTTGTTGTATCTTATACATACTAGACCTAATATTTATTATGCAGTAAGTATGGCTTCAATATACATGGATCAGCCTCATGAGATCCATTGGAAAGAAGCCAAAAGGATCCTTAACTTTGTTCAGGGAACAAGGACACATGGGATCTTCTATAAAGCTAAATCTGATCTTGATTTGATTGGGTTTACTAACAGTGATTTGGCAGGTGATAGCACAGATCAAAATTCAACTTTAGGATATGTGTTCATGCTTGTAGAAGGTCCAATCAGCTGGTCAAGCAAGAAACAGAGTGCCATTGCACTCTCATCTACAGAAGCAAAGTACAGAGGAGTTGTAAATGCAGCAACTCAATGTTTATGGTTGTAGGGGTTACTTAGAGAGTGTGGCTTCGAATCAGAATACTCAACTACTATCTATTGTGATAATCAGAGTACCATTCAAATATGCAATGATTCAGTTTAGAAGCAGAGAACCAAACACATTGAGATCCATATGCACTACATCAGACAGCTTGTGCATGATGGCACCATTCACCTACTCTTTTGTTCATCTTCAGAACAAGTAGCTGATATCTTCACCAAAGTTTTTTTTGAGAAGACATTCAACAATCTCAAATCACTGCTGGGGATTTTTTATCATGCTATGAAGAATGAGTGATGACAAGATTTCCAAATTTTGTTTTACAGTCCATGTTTAAGGGAGGATTTTTCCCACTGGGTTTTTGCCTCTTTCCTTGGTTAAATGGACATGCAGTATGTAAAGGGTGACTAAGCCTTGTTGCTAGGCCCTATAATTTTCTGATATTTTACTCATAATTCAGTCTTAAGGGGGGGTTTTAGAATAATCAACCCATAGTTAGCTACCTTAGACATTAATTAATCCAATTTTTGTCTTATTTGCCTAGTTTCCATATTCCACCTTATGTAAGTTGTCCTCCACACATCCATAGTGGTCAAAATTGATAATTTTGAGTCATGGAGCACTTGGGAAACCTCCTAGAATCAAATATATTTTATTCCTGGCCTCCCTAGCGAATGTCTGATTTTTCTTCTTTATTGCTTGCTTTTTCAGTGTTTTAAGGCAATTGAGAAAGTTTGACTAGGTGAAGTTAACTTGTTTTTTGTCCTCATTATCCTCCACTCTTTTCTCCTATGAAAAGCATGTATGAGTTTTTATTCCACCATCTATTAGCTTGCCTAATTTATTTTTCTAATTCATGAGCTCCTAGACAGATTTGGAATGTGCTTTATGCACCTATGGGTGATTTGCTTAGATTTAGTAAGCCTTCTTTTGACTAAATTCGAATGGCATCTTCATGAATTCAAATCTCTCATGTAATTATTTATTGTGGTAGCCTATGACTTCACAGGTTTGGCTATTGTACACTTATTCAATACAGTTTAGTGTTCAGCTCCATATTCAGTCTCTTTTGTGAGTAATTTGCATGTGTAATTGGCAATTGTTGTGAGTGTAATTGTTCTAACACCTGGGTTCAATTTACACAAACCCCTCTATTTATACTTTTTCTTGGGATTTTTAGGGTTTTAAGCCCCTGGTTGGGGCTTTAGCCCTTTTTGGGGGGTTTTAGCCCCTTTCACTCAATCTTTAGCTCTTTTGGGGGCATTAATCTCCTTTGAGGGGTTTTAGCCCCTTTTTGGAGGATTTAGCCCCTATGAGAGCTATTTTTTCTCCTTTTAGGGGTTTTTAATCCCTTTCTCATGTTTCTAAGCCTTCTTGAGGGTGTGGGGGTCAGCTGGGGTCAAATGAGGGTCGTGCATGGGTGTCGTTGGGTGGTGTATGCCATGTAGAACTAAGAGAGGGTTTTTTTGGGTTAACAAGGCATACAAATCAATTGGTCCTTCTTCTTGCTTAACCAGTTGCTTGAAGATGCTCTCACTGCTCAGGCTAGATATTTGTTTTCATATAGTTGGTTATTAATTCTCATTGTACTTGTCACTTGGATGGAACCTAAATATTACCAACTAATGGCATTTGATGTAGCGAAGGTGTGTTGCAGCGCATGATATCAAAATTTGTGGTGGGTTGAGGAGCCCAGTCAACAGTGTAACATCCCAAATTTTTCATTGGGTCACAATGGCCAAATCACATTTTCCATGTTCATGAAAGTTGTCAAAGGGATGCTAAAAGTCAAATAATTGCCAAGGAGGAAAATCACTAGTTTCCTAGGTTGGGGGTGGAAGCTTTGATATTTGTAATAAAGGGGATAATAAATGATGTTTAGACATTAGAAGGGGATAAATATTTAATAATTTATCTTATTAAATAAATACAAGAGAAAATGGAAGTGGGAATGGAGCATGAAGACACATGGAGACTATGGGGCCCACACTAGCTAGAATTCCTATGTTAAATGGTAACTTTCTCTTGCAAATTTGAATATATGGGAAGTCTAATGTTTTTGTATGGATTATAATGTTAATATACTTGTCCATATACTTCACAGGTAGAATTTGGAATGAATTGTAACTTACAAGGGAGAGGAAGAGCCAAATGGGAGTTTCATGGACACTTGGCTATATTCGCCTTACATTTATGACATCTATGACACCAATGATGGAGATTATATGAAATTTATGATAAAATTCAGATCTGAAGGATGAAATAATGACATACTAACATTTCAGGACTGAATATATCATATGATAGGTCGAATTTGGGAGTTGGAGAAGGCCAAGAGGCTCCTACTCAAATTTGGGAGAAGAGGGAAGGTGAAGAGAGAGGCCACATGGCATAGAATGAGAAACCACACCAATTAGACTTGGATTTGGTTTATGGATGAATTTGGAACCTTTGAAGGCTAATATTTTTTATAAAATAAAGGTATCATCCATGAGAAGAAGCTTTTTCTCATTTGTGAATTGTGAGAGCTAGTGGATGACTAGTTTTCTTGATTAAGCCAATTTCGAGGGTGAAATATTCCCATCCTAGTTGGTGTTTGGAAAGGCCACTCAGGTATTTCATGTATATTTAATGGAGTCTTATTTTCAGCTGTAATATATAGGAAATAATTTGGATTCTTCTATTGCATCACTCTCTCTCAACTATTTCCAGTTTTCACACCATATTCATGCCAATGGAGGGACTGCGCTTTGGGTGAGCTATTAATCTCTTTGGGGAAGATTATAATGACAATTATATTATTTTATGATTTTTATGCTCTTTATTTCATGTTCAGAAGACTCTTAGTTCGAAATACCAAAAATAATTCATGTAAAAATGTTGAACAATGAAGAAATAGTGTCATTTCCCCACTATCTTGTTGTGAACCATTGTAATGCTGATGATTTAAAATTGGGAGAGAATTTCATTGTCCATTTATTATTGTAATAAGTTACATATTTGGTTTTATTCATTCCCATAAATTTTCAAGTTGAAATTCCTAAGAGTTGTATGTCAAAATGACTTTTAATGAGCAAACAATGACCATTTCCACTCCATTTTGATATATGCCATGGTAATGCTTATTATTTTGAATGGAGGAATGTATATATAATAAATGTATGATGTATGGAATGTAATTAATGTTTATTTAAAGTCTCATGTTCATTAATTAATATTTTTAACCCATTTTACTCAATTTTATTGCACTGGGAGAAGATTTGGTGCATTTTCCTCAAGGGTCGAAATTGTGACTTGGGAGTTGTTTTGGAAAGAGTCATAAAAGCCTATATAAAATGAAACATGATGCATATGAGATTTTTAAAATGTCCCTTATGCATACCCAGCCTCCATTCATAAATTAAAGTGACTTTTGGATCATTTGTGAAGCCATTTCCGGCAATTACCCAGGGGGAATTGGAGCCCCAATTTGCTAGTAAAGACTCCTACTTTGAACAGAACCTTAAACAAGTTTGGAGAAGTAATTGGAAGGTAAAAAAACATACATGAGCATTATATTTAATTTATATTATCATTAATGTACCTTAATATAAAATTTGGAAGCATTTGGGTCAATTTAGAGGTCTAGACATCAAAACTAGTTAAGGTCAAAATTGTGAAAAATTTGGAAAATTGGGCATTTTAATAAAATTCCAAAAAGGGAACATTACAGTGGTATCAGAGCATGATATTGGCACCTGATGTGGTCTGATTTTTATTATTACAATAATTCATGTACCACCATTATATATTGAAACCCAAAAGTGCTTTGTTGAAGAGGAAAAACAAAAGTAGGAGAAGAAGGCAATTTTTTTGGAAACTATGACTAGGCATGGAAAGAGAACCTCATATGATGGTGAGGTGATAATAAAAAGCATGGAACCTATCCTTGAAGACATGAAAAAGAATATTATTAAATTATTCAAATTTTTGGCTATCGAAAGTTTGGAAAAATATATTGATTTTAAGAAAACCAAGGAGAAAAATGCATTAGATTGTTTGAAGGAGAAAAAGGAGGAGACCCATGAACCACCTAGTTCTGAAATAGGTGGAGTAGAAGAAGTAGTACATGAATATGATAGAAATTCACTCCCAAGTGACTGTAAAAAATATGAAGAGACATAACATGAGTATGAAGAACTTTTTATTGAAAATACTGAAGATAATTTTGAGACACATGCTACCTTGGAAATGAAACAAAGAGCATCTCCTAATGGATGCTTGAAATCTGAAGGAGTACCTACTGATGGGTGCTCACAAATATATGTTGGTGACATAAATATCAAATTTCAAAATGTTGCTACAAGCAAAAATTCCAGTAAACATGAAAATGAATATCTTGTAGCAGTTGAAGAAGAAACAAGATCAACTTCCCCATCACCACTTGAGCTTCATGAAGTTGGTCCAAGCAAGAAGGACGAATATGAGGAGGTTCATTTGAAAGAGCCTCATTTCCTTGAAGGGTCCTTAAATATTGATGAAAATAAGATCCAAGAGGCCCTTAGCATACTCCATGACACTCAAGCATTGGTATCAAATTCTTGTTGGAGAGCTACTTCATTGGAGGATCCATCCTTTCTTGAAGACATGGAGAAGATCGAAAGAGAAATGTGCAACATCAAACGTAATTTCATGTCTTCACTTTTTGATAGAAAAAATTTCATTGATATTATTGAGTGGTTACATGAATCATACTTGAAGAATAATGAAGTTATTCATAAGCGTACAATTCAAAATGAGCAACTTCTTGAAAATTTGCAAGACACTTGTTTTTCCTCCTATGTTTCAGATTGTCAAATGGTAGATTGTTTGGAGGATTCTCATGACATGGTGGATCATGAGAAATTTGGAAATTTGAATGTGCTTGACGTATTTGAAGATGTACTTGAAGAGATCCAAACACTTGATGTGGTTGAAGAGGAACTTGAATTGTCTCTTGATGAAGGGTATGCAATTTTTAAAGAAGAACATGATTCCTCTACATTGGAACCAATATATGACAAAGGTTTCACACTCTTAAAGGATATGCATAATCCTAACCCTATGGATCCTTAATATTATGACAGTTTTTCACTTATTGATCATTTGGGTTAGTTTTTTCTTTCTCCTACATCCTACACTTCTAAATTTTGCAGCAGTCATCCTAATGAAGTATGGGTGAAAGGTTTCTTTTTGATGGTGCCACCTGATAAGCATGGACATTCTATTTCTCCTTTTGATGATGGAATCATTAGAGAACCATATTATTTACATTTTTATAAGAATCCTTATTTACATTATGATTATACACATCTACATGGGTGCACCTATGATATTCATTTGAGTCACTTGAAGACTCATGGTTTTTGTTGCTCAACACTTGGTTCTTTTGATGTTGGAGGAACTTCAGCCAACACTTGGGTGAAGAGGGATATGATTGAGGAACATTATTATTGGCAGTAACATACTCTTTTATTTCATGATGATATACATATTCATGGGTGTATTGATGAGACTTCTTTGAGACACTTGAAGTATTCATGTTTTATTTGCTCCTTATTTGGTTCATATTTTGGTGGAGGTTCTTCATTCACTTCTTGGATAAAAGAAAAAATGGATGATTATTATTTTGATGCATATTACATTCTTTGGGAGCAGCATTATAGGATAGAGTATTCTCACCTATGTCATTGGAGCATATTTGATTGGTCACTTGAAGCATGTATGCACTTGGCAAATGGTAGTCTACTCACTGGGAAGTATAAGCACTTTCATGATTTCTTGGTGAGGCACCTCCTTGATGTACATTCTGATTATGTTGTTATATACTTTGATTATATATATTATGCACTCATGATGTTTGGAAGAATGAATAAAATAAAATGGGATCCAAGAATTCTCTTTCCCAAATGGTATGGGTTGGAGATCACTCTTAATTGTTGGAGTGCAATGCAAACAATGGGACCCTGGGATAGTCTTTAGTCCCATTGATTTAAAATTATTTGGGAAACAATAAATATGGGAGATGGATTCCCCAATTAATAAGGTGATTTTAATCAGATTAGTGCAACAACAAGAATTGTGGTTCCTCTCTGAAATATTCATGAAATCTCAAAGACTCAAGGTGGGAAGCTCAATGGAAACTTCAAAGAATCATATAGAAAGCAGGTTCTTCAACAATAATGTTTTAAATTTCTTGAGGACAAGAAATATTGGGAAGGGAGGATTTGTAATGTCCCAAATTTTAAGTTGGGTCACAATGGCCAAATCACATTTTCCATGTTCATGAAATTTGTCAAAGCGATGCTAAAAGTCAAATAATTGCCAAGGAGGAAAATCATTAGTTTCTTAGGTTGGGGGTGGAAGCTTTGAGATTTGGAATAAGGGGGATAATAAATGATGTTTAGAAATTAGAAGGGGATAAATATTTAACAATGTATCTTATTAAATAAATACAAGAGAAAATGGAAGTGGAAATGGAGCATGAAGACACATGGAGACTATGGGGCCCACACTAGCTAGAATTCCTATGTTAAATGGTATCTTTCTATTGCAAATTTGAATATATGGGAAGTATAATGTTTTTGTATGGATTATAATGTTAATATGATTGTTCATATACTTCATAGGTCTAATTTGGGATGAATTGTAACTTACATGGGAGAGGAAGAGCCAAATGGGAGTTTCATGGACACTTGGCTAGATTCCCCTTACATTTATGACATCTATGACACCAATGATGGAGATTATATGACAATTATGACAAAATTAAAATATAAAGGATGAAATAATAACATATGGACATTTCAGGACTGAATATAGCATATTAGAGGTCGAATTTGGGAGTTGGAGAAGGCCAAGAAGCTCCTACTCAGATTTGGGAGAAGAGGGAAGGTGAAGAGAGAGGCCACATGGCATAGAATGAGAAACCACACCAATTCTAATTGGATTTGGTTTATGGATGGATTTGGAAACTTATAAGGATAATAATGTTTATAAATTACAGGGATCATCCATGATAAGAATCTTTTTCTCATTTGTGAAATTGTCATTTGCGAATTGTGAGAGCTAGTGGATGACTAGTTTTCTTGATTAAGCCAATTTTGAGGGTGAAAGATTCCCATCCTAGTTGGTGTTTGAAAAGGAAAATCAGGTATTTAATGGAGATTTAATGGAGTCTTATTTGCAGGTGTAATATATATGAAATCATGTGGATTCTTCTATTGCAGCACTCTCTCTCAACTATTTCCAGTTTTCACACCATATTCATGCCAATGGAGGGATTGCGATTTGGGGGAGCTATTGATATCTTTGTGGAATATTATAATTAAAATTATATTATTTTATGATGTATATTCGATGTATTTCATGTTTATAAGACTCTCAGGTCGAAATACCCAAAATAATTCATGTAAAAATGTTGAACAATGAACAAATAGTGTCATTTACCCACTATCTTGTTGTGAACCATTGTAATGCTGATGATTTTGAATTGGGAGAGAATTTAATTGTAAATTTATGATTGTAATTAGTTAAATATTCTATTTTATTCATTCTCAAAAAATTTAAAGTCGAAATCCCCAAGAGTTGTATGTAAAAATGACTTTTAATGAGCAGACAATGACCATTTCCACTCCATTTTGATATATGCCATGGTAATGCTTATTATTTCGAATGGAGGAATGTATATTTGATAAATGTATTATGGATGGAATGTAATTAATGTGTATTTCAAATATAATGTTCATTAATTAAGCATTGGAATCCATTTTACTCATGTTTATTGCATTGGGAGAAGATTTGGTGCATTTTTCCCAACGGTCGAAATTGTGACTTGAAGGTTGTTTTGGAAAGAGTCATAAAGGCTTGTATAAACTAAACCATGATGGATATGAAAATTTGAAAATGTCCCTTACACATAACCAAACTCTCTTCATAAATTAAAGTGACTTTGGGATCATTTGTGAAGCCATTTCCGGCAATTACCCAGGGGGAATTGGAGCTCCAATTTGCTAGTAAAGACTCCTACTTTGAATAGAACATTAAAAAAGTTTGAAGAAGTAATTGGGAGGTAAAAAAACATACATGATCATGATATTTAATTTATATTATCATTCATGTATATTTAGATAAAATTTGGAAGCATTTGGGTCAATTTGGAGGTCTAGACATCAAAACTAGTTAAGGTCAAAATTGTGAAAAAATTGGAAAATTGGGTAGTTTAATAAAATTCCAAAAAGGGGACATTATAGACAGGTGTACTATGGAATTCATTTTTTGGGTCTATTGGGAAGAACTGTAAGCCACTGATGTCATATTTCCCCAAGTATCTCCTTATTTAGTGGCCAAGTATCAGTGGCTCATTCGGTTCGCTATTAGGCCACATTCCATTTACATTTAGGCACGGTGGGACCTTGAAAGTTAGTGGCTACCTTTGGATTAGAAAGTCACAACAAAATAATTGGATGCTATTGTTCAAGAGTGGCTAGCTGAATGGTGCAACATTCTGAGAAAGGAGAAACTTTCTAAGGAGCCACCACCTGATGCCCTAGAAGAGCCTACCCAGAAGGAGCTGAGTGTTCATGACTCTGACAACGATTCATCGATGAACCCTGAGGTATAAGCATAGCAGATGCGGGAGGAGACTCACACCAAATGGCACCAGGAATATGATACAGGAAGTGGTGTATAGTCAAATATGGAGGACAAACTATAGCGGCTCATCAAAGTGGTCACTGACTCCTCTGAGGCTATGACATAGGCGATCCGAGAGTCCAACCGCAATGAATTTGGTGTGGTAAGAGATAGGTTGAATTAAATTTTTGACATTGTTTCTATGAAGACATCCATGAGACATGGGATGCAGGAATTCCAGTCGATCAGCACCGAGCCCTGGGCTAGGAACATTCAAGTTCCCTCTACTACGATTGATATGGGGAGTGAATAAGTACACCAGTTACTGCGACTGATCCATATCATTGCTTTGGACCTAAACAAGTTACCGTCTCAAGCGCTAGTGGAGCTATAGCATGTTGCTTCCCAATAGTTGGTGGATAGATAGAAGGAGCTAATGGATGGATACGTGTAGTCATGGAGTGTAGCTAAGAAGCTGTAGAAGGAAGCGAAGGAGTTGCATCAGGTCAGGGTGCAGCTTCCAGAAGAGAAGGTACAAGAAATAGATGCATTGAAGGAATCATAGGCTGAGTTGTAGCGTAAGGCTGTTGAAGAAATTATGGAGCTGAAGAAGGCACAATACCTCCTCATCATTGAGAAGGCACAGATGTGCACAAGTATTGGTAAGGTTGAGCAAGCTGTCTATGAGGTGTGTCAACATATCTCTGAGAGCACAGTCAAGCTCAACTCGGTCGATAAGGCCAGGCAACTGGGGGAAAATTTTTTCCAGCTCTAGGACACCAATCTATTGCTCAATGCCCTGGTCCAACCAACAACCCCGCCGAAGTAGGTTACATAAGGAAATACTTCCATTAAAGAGATAGCGGCCCAATTTGAAACCATGGAGAAAGAGGCCAAGTCAATCATGGAGGTGATGATGCATTTTTGGTAGAACGTTGTTCAAGATGAACAGCTCGACCAATTTCCAACATAGGTGCAAGAAGCTAAAGGCCAGTTGACAAAAATGAAGACATTACTATGGGAAATTCCACTGATGGTGCAGTTCATGTGGGCTATGGAATTGAAGGACCTACAACAAAGAGCTTCCCGTGATCAATAATGTCAACAAAAGAGCCACACCAAATTAGATGAGTTTCAAGAGGTTGGTGGGAAGTTGGCTGTTAAAACAGTCGCAATGCTACAGGCAGTGTAAGAGAGTTAGAAAATGGTAGATGGAAAGGCTAGGGAAGAGAACCCTGTGGATCAAGTTTTGCTCAACTATCAAAGTGCTTCCAAAGAATTCCAGCTACAAGTTTGGTAGATCTCACAGTAGTTCGAAGACATTAAGGACAAGATGTTGGCATATACCCTGTCAACCTGACATGGCTTAGGGACGAGCCACAATACTGTGTTGGGGGCCTGTTGCTAGGGTTTTTTGTAAGTGAGTTGTGCAGCATCACGGCAGTTGTGCAAGCTCACACGACATCGCTCAAGGCTAGATCAGCGCAATGGGTGGAAATATAACTATTTTTTAATACATATACCCTGTCAACCTGACATGGCTTAGGGACGAGCCACAATACTGTGTTGGGGGCCTGTTGCTAGGGTTTTTTGTAAGTGAGTTGTGCAGCATCACGGCAATTGTGCAAGCTCACACGACATCGCTCAAGGCTAGATCAGCGCAATGGGCAGAAATATAACTATTTTTTAATATTTAATATATTATTTGACCAAGCTTTATCGCCATAGGCCATTAGCGGTTAGAAGTTAGTTAGAAGTGTACCTTCAATGTAAAGGCACAAGCCTATATATAGAGATTATTTTTCAATTGTAATAGACATCAAACATTGAATACTTGGATAGTGATAGACAAAGGAAATTATCTGTTTTATCTTCGCTTTGTCTGAATTTTGCGATGTAATTGGTCTCCTGCTATGGAAGAATTATATGTTTGGATCTGTTGCACAAAATGAATATGACATGAGGGTTGTTACATAAATCTTGCCTTTGTCTTACTATTTCCTCTGCTGCAATATCAATGAGAAGTGTGTCAAATCTGTTATGATGATGCTATGATCTATTGCTATGTCTTTCGGTTATGATTTACTGATGATGAAGTGATCTATTCCATCTCTATTATGATGTTGCTTAGATCTCATCCAATTCTATTACATTTCTGATAAATGATGGTTAAAGTTTTTTTATACTACTGTGTTGATACTATTGCGAGAATTGAATGATGCAATTTGTTATATTTGTAGTGATGAAGATAAATCATGATCACTATCTTAGTTCTGTAATCTGAGGTTTATGCTACTTTATCCGTTAGATTCCGTATCTTCCCTTCTCACTGTCGGAAACCTAGTTCTGAAAGCTCTCCTTTGAACATATCGAGTGAGACTTCATTTACTCTATTGATGTTGTTGGTCAAGGTAAAACCTGTCTGGGTTGGTTCTCAGGGAGATCACGCTGGTTGGGCATCGATAGAGTGAGAACCCATGTCGATGAGGCTTTGTTGGTGGGTCTTCTCCAACACCAAAAAAAAACAAAATAGAGGATTGGTTGGAGTCTAAGACGCTAAATTTTGTGCAAGAAGAGAGTGCAAGGTCGTGGTTGAGCGTAGAAAACTGGTTAGACCGGTACATATATTGATATTAATGAATCTTATTTACATAGTTTCCCACTCTATTGTATGAGTGGTTGTCAATACTGGCAGCTCGGAAAAAAAATTTCCAAAGAAGAGAAGCGGTTGGGTGGAGTGATTGGTTTCTGAGATAACTAGTGTGAGTAACCCCATATCTAGAGCTTTTGATTTTTGGGTCGATAGTAATTTGCAATGGTATATTAATGAGTTTGGAGTAGAGACGATAAACTCATATAGTGAGGCTGAAAGAAATTTTTTCCAAGGACCTCAACGAAGATAATTTTTTTCTATAAGTACATGGATAAAGATGTTGGTCTATGAGAAGGGTATCTTGTAGTTGAGCAGTTCAATCGCATATCCAGAGGAGGGGATATGTCATGGATGATCTACTTAGAAAATGTGAAATGGTGAGATGATATGTTCCCAAAATTACAGAACCTGAACTAGAAGTTGGATTCATAAGGAGTGGAAGGAGATTCAGGTCTAGAAAAGGAGAAATACGAGTCGTAGTTTGTTCAGAGAAAGTGACTACGAAGTTGAGTCACATCTAAACAAAGGGTCTCTCAATGAAGAGAAAGAGTATCAATTGATATCTGAAGCAAACATGTTAGAGGAATCTGTAGAGACACCAATATCAGGATGTGACTACATCAAACCAGGAGTATCGCCAGAGGTAAGTTCTAGAGGCTCATCTCCTAAAATATTTGTTAATATAGATAGTGTTAGTGCTACGACTAGTGCACAAGAGGGTACACCTCCATTAAATTATTCATCAGACAACCTTGATTCCAACACAATGGTTGGGCATGATATTAGATTACCCACATTCAATGGGAATGGAGGAGAGGATCTAGAATAGAATTGGTTCCTCTGTGAAGCTATTTGGATGGTTTTCCTAGTTCATAATGTGGACCTAAATAAAGCTCAGATAATCATGACTTTGAGGGGTCATGTGCTGGACTAGTGTATGAGGTTCTGCGTAGTACCACCAAGAACACCACATAATACCCTTGAAGAAATCTGACTTGTGATGATTTGTGAGTTCAGGAAACCTAAATATGAGTCGTAGTGTATCACTGAGATCAAAGAGATAAAAAAGTCAATAGCAGAGTTCGTATGCGACTTTGACCAGTAGTTTAAAATTTTGATGGCCAAAGTAAGTTTCCAAATGTCCAATGTGTAGCATAAAGAGTGGTTTATTTCCACGCTATTACCACACATATGGGGCCCATTGATGCAACAAAATATCGAGTTGTAGACAGAAGCGCTCGAATTAGCAATGAAGTTGGAAGCCTCGACAATCGGAGATGGTGCCATAGGAATGGTGCAGATTCAGTTGCAGGTGGATAATATGATGATACAGATTCAGGATATCAATAAGGCCAAGGAAACCCAAAAATATTTATGGTGTAAAAAATGGAGAATGGATGGACACACCAAGGATAATTGTTCGACGTACATGAACTATATCTCATCAAGTGTGTCAAACCCATTAAGCTCACACGGACTACCCTGGTGCTAAATATGATAGAATAGAGGGCGTCATGACGAAGAATGTCTATAATTGTAGAAGATTGTAAGCACCCCAACAAGCCTTTTCTGTAAATTTTGTAAGTCAATGGGTCATGAAGAGAAGGATTCCAGAGCATACCAACTCTTGAAGGAAAATATGGTAGACACCTACTTGTTGAAGAACGATGGGAAGTTTCAAGCTGAATAGGTGCAAGCACACTACCATCCTGCACCTTTCCCACCAAACCAGTATCATCCGAAATATGCACCTCAGAATGAGTATGCGTCTCAAAACCAATATGCATCTCAGAACTAGTATGTGCCACAGAACCAATATTAGCCACAATACCAGTAGAATCACTACCCATAGCATCAACCAAACCCTCAGGGAAGGGGTGGTGGAAATTTTATAGGAAGAGGAGGAGGATAATTTGGTAGAGGAAGAGGACATGTTACATGCTATAACTGTGGAGAACCTAGCCATTATTCTAGAGATTTCCAATAGCCTACAAAGACATGTTCATATTGAAAAGCGCAAGACCATAATGTGGAGAAATGTTCTCAATTGAATGCGAAGTGGAAGGCTCAAACCATAGAAGGTCCTAACCCTACGCCAAACCCGAATCCAAATCCAAATCCCAACCTGAATGTTGAGATGCTTGTTGATGAGCCAAGAGAAGTAAGCATTGTTGTCGTAACATGAAGAGGTGTTGTGACCGAAGCTGATAAGGATATGCCACAAGAACAACTGCAACCAAAACTGCAGGTGGGACCCATGACGTAGAAGAAAGTACAATTCGACATTAAAAAGAAGAAGAAAGTATTTTTGGAAGTACGACTAGATATTTTTGGATCAAGAAAAACTGTCAAGATCAGCTAAAGTCAGGGATATTCCTAAATGCTTCGAACACCTATTCCAAAGGCCGATTGTGAAAATGGTTAGTAAGTTCTAGTCATTTATATGAATTTGCTTAGTGCCAATTCAAGATAATGATGTTATATAAGAACTACAAGCAATGATAGAAGAATCCCCAGAAGAGTCCCAACCTAGAATATTAAGGGGCTATGCACATTTGTAGACTTTGAATTCATTAACATTGTCCATGACATGAACCCATGGCTTGCACTTCTAGGGATAGATTGGGCCATAGATAATCATACCATTATCAATTTCAAGAAAATTATTTTATCATTTGAGGGTTATGAGATGAGGGTAGCACCTCCCATTGATCCATTGGAGGGACACAGATACATCGATACTGTCTACAATGAGGGACAAGGTGATTATGTATAAAATATCTACAACATCACTACCTTAGAAGAATATTACATCAACTTGATAGCAGATGGAAACCTAAGCTAGAAGAGTGCTAGTTCCTGCACATCCAACTCAGGAGAGGCCTTAGATAACTGGAAAAATAGATTTCATGAAGTCTCTATGAGATGATGCACCAGAGTTACCCGGTCAATGCAACGGGTGGAGAATCAGTTGAGGGAGTTATGCACATATGAGGGGTTACCTAACCTTGTGACCTTCATCAGTGAGTTTGAAGTATTGGTAACAGAAATGCAATGCTTGTCTACATTGGACTATGTATTGAAGGCTATGCTTACCAGATGGTGGGGTACACATAAGCAATCCATATCAAAATGGCCAGAATGTAGAAGATTGTTGGAAGTTAGATTTAGTGAATAATTCAATGTCGTGAGTTAGAAATACATAGGGCTATCAAACCCTGTTGAGCACATTAATCAGTGTCGTGTAGCATTTGAAAAATACCCACGACAGTAATGGTCCGATCATTTCATTCATACATTGGAAATGACACCCAAAAGCTGGTATACATCCATGGAATTGCGACAAGGAACTTGGGGTTGGGAAGGGATAGCTAAGAAGTTCATGCACACATTTGAATTTGTTGATGAGAAACCTACAGTTGATGTTGCGCTTTAGACAAACAAGGATAAAATATTTGTAGAAATCCTTGTTGAAGTGATGAGTTCCCATTAGTGCAATGTGACCATCCTACCATTAGAGGAAATTTCAACTCAAAATGGGCCTTTTAACATTAAATCAAATTCCATGTCATCATGTGTTAGCCAATGAAATTCCTTTAAATTTGAAATACCGTATAGGTCTTAAACATTTTTTTAATATAAAGTTGGGGATAGGTATCATTAAAAAAACTACTTTTTTTGTTTGTATTTTCGACATACCTCCCTGTGCTTTTACTCAAATTTCGATCGGGAGAGTTCGTTGGATGTGGAATTAAATTTTGCATCCAACGAGTACCCACTCAGGAATACTTTTGACAGAGCTCACTACCCCAAAAACAAGAAATACCTAAAAAAATGTGATGATGATTTCATCATCATGTTTTTTCAGGTATTTCTGGTTTTTGGGGTAGTGAGGTCCATCAAAAGTATGCCGAGTGGGTACTCGTTGGATGCAAAATTTAATTCCACATCCAATGAGCTCTCCTAATAAAAATTTGAGTAAAAACACGGGGAGATATGTTGAAAATACAAACAAAAAAGTAGTTTTTTGCTTTTATTCCTCCAAAATTAATAAATATTAATTTATTATTTTAACTATTATTTTAGTAATTATTTTTAGGAGGCCCATTTTGAGTTGAAATTTCCTCTAATGATTGGATGGCTTGTTACAACCTAGCTGGAGAACCAAATGACGATCCGACTAACATAAATATACCAGATTCGGAGGGCACGCACGAAGTTGAAGGAAGTGGTATTTCCAATGACCAGTTCCTCAAGCCACTAAAAATTAAGAAAGTAAACATTGGCTCACCAGAAAACCTGAAGTTCACCAATATAGGAGATTACTAGGACGATGAGACAATAGAAAAGATCACAAACTTGTTGCATGAGTGTCAGGACCTATTCCCTACCAACTTCTCATAGATGAATGTAATAGTCGACAACTTAGGGGAGATGAAAATACCCCTGAAACAAGAATCTAAACACGTAAAGAAGCAACCTTATAGACTGAATCCAATGTATAAAGGTAAAAGCAAAATTGGATCACATGCTCGACAGCGGGATAATTGAACCTGTTGAGGAATTAGAGTGGATTGACCCTATAGTGATATAGGATAAGAAGACAATTGGTGAAGTTAGGATCTGTGTCGAGCTAAGGAAGTTGAATGATGCATGCCTACATGATCCATTCCCAATGTCCTTTATAGATGAGGTAATGGAAAGTGTCAGAGGGAAAGAGATGTATTTAGTCACCGATCAATTCTCTAGATATCACCAAGTCAGAATCGTGAAGGATGATTGCCACAAAACAACCTTCATCACAGAATGGGGATGCTACCAGTATACAGTAATGGCCTTTCTACTCAAGAATGCACCTACTATTTTTTCTAGAATAGTAGTTTCTTCTTTTAAAGATTTCATACATAAATTTATTGAGGTCTACTTTGATGATTGGACTGTGTTTGGTATAGTAAGACACCATATTGAGAGTCTCTACATGATGTTGGGCTGCTATTGCCAGTATCAGATCACACTTAATTCCAAGAAATGTATTTTTTGTGCACCATTTGGTGTGTTGTTGGATCACATTATATGTCACGACGGTATTTTGGCTGACCTAGTGAAAGTTGTGATTATCCTTGACTTACCAGCACCTACATTAGTCACGCAATTCAGATCAGTGCTAGGACACAAGCTATTACAGGAATTTCATCAGAGGATATAGAGAGATAACTGCACCTATGGAGAAACTGTTGAAGAAAGATGCAAAGTTTCAGTGGATGGAGCCTTGTCAGGAAATCTTGGATAAATTAAAGAACAAGATGGCCATTGCGCCAATACTTGTATTTCCAGACTGGAAGAAGGACTTCAATGTTCATGTCAATGTGTCATCTGTTGTGCTCAACATAGTCTTGATGCAACCAAGTGAGCGTGCACTTGACCACCCTATTTATTTTGCTAGTAGAAAACTATCGATGGCAGAGAAAAATTACATGACGAAAGAGTGAGAAGGCCTTTCCATGGTCTATGCACTGTAAAAGTTCCAACAGTATTTATTGGGTGGACATTTAAAAATGTACACTGATCATATGGAATTGAAATACCTTGTCAACAAGCCATTGTTGGAGGGGAATATCTATCGATGGATTTTCCTATTTCAATAATTTGAATTTAAATTCATTATTAAATGTGGTCGACTAAATGTTGAACCTGACCACCTGTCAAAGATAGAAATTCATGAAGAACCAATGAGTCTATAGGATAACTTGACTAATGCGCAAATGTTTACAATCACCATGATGGTTGAATAGAATAAGGATTTTAACATTGTCATCCTGTTGGCTATCTAGGTAGACCTGGGTTTACTAATATACATATACCAACAATACCCCTAGCTCATTGGCATTTTTGGCAACAGACCGCAAAACAGCCTGAAGTCTCACCCGAAGTGATCTTATGGGTTGGCTGAAGACTCAGGTGTCCCCAACCAGGTTTTGTAGCATCTTGGGGTCTTGCAGTTTCTCTTAGCCAACGAGATCTTTCTGCGATGTGTGGTTCTCTCTTTTACTCACGAGTTCTAACAGGGGAAGGACTCCCATCGCATCGTAGTGAATCGGGCGGTGTGCAACTCTCCCTTCTGCTTAACCCATGCTCTGCGATATCTCACACCACAGCTCCTCTGACGGTGCGATATCGCCTACTATCAACGTGATATCTTCTATAGTATGGCCCACTGCGACCCTCACAGTCCAAAGGCTATCTCTTTGGGTGAAATGACTTGGATAACTTTCAACAAGATAGTAAACTCTCTGACTTGAACTTCCATAGTTCAACACACTCTACCTCAACTATACTTTAACTGGCTGAATAAGTATACTGGAAACACTTTAACATAATGACTTATTACTATGTGAAACAAGCACTGATAAACTCATATGCAGATGCTTGTTACATGTAAATCCACCTTTACCCTTCAATAATGCTGTAACTGAATGAGGACATACAGACATTTACTAACTAAGATACAACATTCATGTAACAGATAACAGTTATCAACTAAGTAAAGCACAATCACATGAAATAATCACATAACACACTGGTTTTACGTGCTTCACTTCTAGGGTAGAAGCTACGTCCACAAAACTGTGTTTATTATATCTTGAGAGAGTACACAGTTCTGCTGCAACCTATTGTGCAGCTAGAGATATTCTGGGTAACTCCGCACTCACTGTCGGGAGCCCTTCTCTCCTAGATCTCTTCTCTTTCTCTATATTGCCTTCTTACAATATTCTCTCTCTCTCTCTCTCTCTCTCTTTCTCAATCCCTGCGGATTGTTACATACATACTCCTGGAATCGGTTACTGGTTACAGTAAGGTAGCTATGGACTGAATATCAGAACCAGAGCTCAACTCTATTACAATACAAAATAACTATGAGCTAACAGACTACTGGACTCTTAGACGAGCTAACTGTCTGAATAACTACAGGTTATCCGACAGCTAACCTTTTACAATACAGTTTACATCCCTTTATAGGTGGCCCGAAGGTCTTGCCATTACAGGACTATGGGCCTGTCTCAACAGTAACCCAAAAACCCTAACTATGACAGTCAGTCTATCTGTACTCAAACTGCTTCTTTTTGTCACACCACATCTCTCTGTAGTCTTCCATGCTTCCAAGCGCTGATCGTGGGTACTAGGCGCCGCTTCCTTCTCTGTCCTTCATCTTCAATACCTCGGACTCGTTGCCCCTTTTTCCTTTATGAGGGTAGCTAATCCCTCCTATCTTTGCCGCTTCCTTGAATGCAGTGGGTGATCTCTCTCTTCTCAGCTACTCAGGTACTGTCATCTTCTTTGAATTCTCTGCCCCGATAGTCATAGTTTCCAGCTTTGATCTGCAGCTAGAAACATGCTACAGCATCGTATCTTTACCTTATCTCTTATATCTTCGCCTAAACTGTCTATCCGGCAAAATGGCAGCTTCTCCTATAGTTGCAGGACCCTACTCCAATAGTCCCATAACACTTACTTGTGGCTAGTCCTTGAGGCTTCTCCTGCTGTACTTTCTCCTTGGCTTCCTGCGAAGTCTTCGTAAGTTTCTACTGAAGTCCTGTGACTTCTTTGTCCATAGCTTTGACACACTCTTGTGCCGATTCAAGCATAGCTTGACTAATACTAGAGTCTTCTATTGCATCAATTTCATTTCTGGTGGTAGTGAACTCCCTAATCTTCTGCTCAACCACCTCGACTAACTCTGTGATTTGTTCCTGATATGGTTGAAGTAGGTTATTGATTTGTATCTCCTTTTCTCTCAACCGCTGCGCTTCCTATTGCAAGAGGTTCATCTCTGTCGTATTTATCATCTTCGCAAGAGCTCCTAAACTCTTGATTTCTTCCTTCATTGCTACTATGGCATTCTCTATCTGCTGAATGCTTTGCTAGAGTTCTACTCTCTCAGGATGCTCATCTAACTCCGACCATGTGTTCATCGCATCAGCTAGCACTGACTGTGCATCGTCTATGCGATATTTCATCTATGTGGAAGTGAGTCTAAAGGCCTCTATTCTCGCTTCCTTATCTTCCTGGGGGGTGCCCGGTGCTCGAGCCTCAAGCTCAACAATCTGTGCTTTGTGGTCTTCTTCCATCTTGGTTACTGTTTCTTCCAGATCCTTTGCTCTGTCTGCAACTCTTCTTATCTTCTGCATGAGAGGCAATGAAAACTCAATGTTACATTGGGGTAACTCCAATGCGATGCTCTATAGGACCTGATTGAGATCCTGTTCTCTTTCTTCATATGTTCTTAACTCCTTCACCTTTGTCTGAAAACTTGCAGTGAGTGTTGCATTATTTTGTTTCAGCTGTGTGTTTTGTTTATAAGTCGCGAGCTCTCTATCTCTGAGCTCTGCACTTAGCTACTGTTGGATCATCTATAATTGATCAATGTGAAACTCTACGAGGTTGACCTCAATAGGTTTCCTAATCTGTATCTATATGTCCATCATTGAAGAATGGAATTGGATGCTCCCTGGTGGTATTAAGACTGTATTGATGCGATCCTTTGCCAAGATTTCCTCGCGGGAAATCGACTGTGTTCAACTTTCTCCTGCGGGAATCTTGATTAACTGAGTGTGGATCATGGTAGTCTTCTCGGTTAGTGTTTTTAACTACGCAAGTTGCTGATCTATCACCCCCTGCAGATTTCCCTGCGATTCCTGCATCGCCTGAAATGTGTCGTCCATTTCGTCCTTTAGTCTTGCTGCAATTTGTTCATAGTCATCGTCTGTCAATGCAGTATTCAAAGGTAGTTTTGTGGATTTCTTCTTTTTCTTCTTCGTTGGTGAATCTAGTGGTGCATCCTCTGGGTCTTTCCTCTTTTCTCTCGATAGTGGCACTTCTGCTGTATCTTGTGTCTCGGACCCCACTTTGTCTTTGCCTTTGTCCGATGGGTCTGTCTGCGCGGTACCTGATGGTAGTGCTGTGGTATCCTCTAATGCTTGTTTCCACTTATCGTCAAAGTCTTTGATGACGTATTTGACATCCTGTGCTGTCATCCTGAACCAACCATTAGCCTAATTGTCCCTTTTAGACCTTTTTGGACTCAGGTAGATTCTATGGTTGTCTACCATAAAATCAAGCTGGTTATCATATATGTCCACAGTCTCCGTGCTGATCCATGGTGTCTCTTGGATGATTCTCTTCAACAGTTTATAGTATTCATAGAATACTATCATATTGTTCTTTTTCTTGGCTGGGCTACTGCTCTCCCATAAGTTGGTATAGCGCACGCCTTTGGGTTTGCCACTTGCTAGCTGTCGAAACTGGGTATGGGGCGGCTCCTTCCACCCGACGAATGCACATAGTATAAGCAACCATAAGAAATGGAAGGGGTGGTTTGCCTCATCCTGGGCTGTCAAACAATCTTGCTGAAAAATATTTAACAAAAATAAACACCAATTGAACTGTTCACCTTCTATAACTTGTATGGCAAGGTGAATTACTGATCCTATGACTTCCTTTGGGTGAACCTTAGTTAACAGTCTTCCTGCAAGTAGGCTGGCTATAAATCTGAGCGTATCGTCTATTAAGCTTGCGATGTCATAAGCTCGTCCTCCTCTCTGTAGATTATACTTGGTAACTAGGGCTGGTGGTAGCTTGGAATCCTTGGTCTTTCCTGTTATATGTGTCTTAGGGTCCTTACCAGTCTTAGACATCCCGGTGATGTGGTGTACCAGGTTGACGTTTAGGTCGACCTTGTTACCTAGCCAGAGGTAACCTCCATGTACACAAGAAAGTAGGATGCGCACCATGGCATTAACCTCCGCACCTTATCCAAAATGTGGTATTCTCAACAAGTTGAGCAATCCTGAGCGCTCAAGAGCCTAGACATGTTCCATACGAACATATTCATCTGCACCTGGCCTTGGGTTCTTTTGAATCGTAAGATATTGATCCGACCGAAACTGAGGATATGTCTTACTGTCTCCAAGGTTATAATCTATAAATTTGACATTAGGGGCATATCCTAATAGATCTCCATCTTCCTTTACTCGAGAATCAATTGGTGGTATGGGAATAGGAAACTTAGCACTCTTAGGAATGTTTACCTCTAGTGCGCTTTCAACTCAAGGCACAATATAGTCTGGTGCGCTATGAACTTCTTCCTCCAGCTCCGGACTAGATTCTTCTACTATCTGAGATTGGCTCCTCATCCTTGGCAGCTGTCTGACTTGTGATGAACTTGGTTTCATACCCTTGGGTGGTGTCATCATAGCGGACATAAGGCCTCCACTCTCGAATCATCTCAAAAATGTCTTCTAAAGGTTCCTCCTCGGACAGAACCCACTCAGCGCAATACTCTGGATTGGAAATGGCTGTGAAATAGGAAAATAACAGCACTCTGTAATGAAATTAGCTTTGGACAGGGAAAACTTAACAACTTACTCTATAGCTCTCAGATCTTGCAAAAGTAACTGTCCTGAATGAATGATCTCTGCTTTTATGTTGAAGGCTATAACCTCAAATGTGACGGTCATCTAGGCTGAACCCATAAGTGGTATTAATTGCATGGACGAGACCACACCCTTCATCCTGATCCTTATTAAATGCTGAAATCGGATCAAATTTCCCTCGAAACCTGTGTGCAGGCACCGGTCTTGTCGAAGATTTACTAGATTTGGAAAATTTATGATGCTGTTGCCAACTCTACGGTAAGGTATACCGGTCATTTCTTCATTAACTTCCTATCAGAAGGCGAATTGACTAGCCCTCTATGTTTTTTCAAAAGTATCCATGTGGCACAGGGAATCATTTCCTTACTGTGATGTCACACTGCATCACCTGTACAAAACAAACTTAACAGTTTTTTTTTCTTTTTTTTTTTTTTACCAGAAAAACTCTCCTCATGCGAATGCTTTTTACCTGCCGGTGTAGACTAACTACCGGTGCGATGCCTCCTTTCAACTACACTGGAAATCTGCACTCTCATATCTATCTGAGTTAAGGCTGGGATATAGAGTGGCTAGCACTATAAAGCTTAAGCCTACTGCCATTAATGAAAGTGGGAAGAAGCTCCCTGTTCAGTTTGCTGAGCTAAACAACACCTCCATCTGTAACTGGCTGAATCTGGTATGGCCCTAACCAATGTGTCTTGAATTTTCCTGGAAACTTCACAAACTTACTATCGTAGAGGAGGACTAGGTCTCCTATCAGAAAAATCTTGTTCTTTACATGCATGGCATGCTAATATTTCTCTCGTGCCTTCTGCACTTTCTGATGGAATCCCGAGATGAACCTGTCTTCCTCTAAGGTAAGCAGCTGCACCATCCTTTCATTCGTCATATCTGTGTCTGTCATCCTGGTGATCTAAGCAATTCTTAGACTGGGCATAATATACTCCATAGGAATAACAGCCTCTTCTCCATACACCAAGCTAAAAGGTGTATGTCCTGTAAGTTTCTTGCATGTAGTCCTATAAGCCCATAACACAGCATTAACCCTGAGGTTCCAATCATTTCTTTAGCTATTGTAGATCTTAGTAAGAGCGTTTTCTATAATCTTGTTAAAGGCCTCCACCATACCATTAGCTTGTGGGTGGTAGGGAGTGCTCTTATGGTGCTGTATCTGGAATTCCTCTATCAAGGCCTCAATAGTGTGGTTCAAGAAATGGGTGCCTTGATCGCTCATCAAAATTACTGGACATCCAAATCTACTGATGATGTTCTCAAAGAGGAACTGTGCAGCTGTAGCAGCATCGCAATTCCTCACTACTTTGGCCTCAGCCCATCTGGTGAGGTATTCTGTTCCAGTGATGATGTATCTCGTACCAGTTCATTTTCCTGGTGGGTTGATAGGACCCACAAAATCTATAGCCCACTTGTCAAATGTGCACAATGTAATCTGTGGTCGTAGTGACATTTCATCCCTCTACGAAAGTTTTCCTACCCTCTAGCAGATATCGCAGCATCTGCAAAATTCCTTAGTATCGTTATGCAAAGTAGGCCACCATAATCCTATGGTCAGGATTTTCTGCGCAGTCGGCTTTCCTGGGAAATGACCTCCTGCGGTCCCGAAATGTGCTTCTTTGATAATGGCCTCTTTCTCATGCAGCATGATGCATCTATGTAGGACTTTGTCTGGACCTAACTTATATAATTGTCCCACAATCAAAGTGAAGTCTACTGCTTTGACAGCTAGGTGTTTCTTTTGCTGCTTGGTAAACTCAACAGGTGCCCATCCTGTAGTGAGAAAGTGAATAATATCAGCATAGTACTCGTCTGTGATTTGAATAGAAAACAACTGTGCATCGGGCAATTTTTCCTCTAGGTTACTTAGCTCTTCTCCTGAGTCTATCCTTGACAGATGATCTGGTCCGACATTTAATCTCCTTGGTTTGACAATAATTTCAAAATCATACTCCTGAAATAAGAGTAACCATCTACAGATTCGTCCCCCTAAAACTGGATTATTGACCAAGTACTTCAAAGCGGAGTGGTCAGTGAACATCTTGAATGAGGCACCTAGCAGGTAGTGCTTGAATTTCTGTAGAGCATGCACCATGGTTAATCCTTCTCTTTCCATAGTGGTGTAGTTCTTTTCTGCGGTGGATAGTTTTCTGCTTGAGTATGCGACAGGGTGATCGATACCTCCTTCTCTTGGCTAGGTTAAGACGATCCCCGGTGCGATGCCAGATGCATCCACATGTACATGACATGGCTTGGTCTAGTATGGGAATACTAAGATGGGTGCTGTAACCATCTTCTCTTTAAGGGTGTCTAGACTTTTCTGGCATTCCTCATTCCATAGGAATTTTACATCTTTCTTTAACATCTTTTCCGTAGGTGCTGTGATCTTTGCATAAGCTTTGATAAATTTTCTATAGTACCCGGTATGACCAAGTACTGTTCTCAATTTCTTGACTGAGTTGGGTACTGGAATATTTACGATGATGGCAATCTTTGCAGGATCTACCATCAAGCCTTGTCTACAGACAATGTGACCCAACAAAATACCAAATGGCGCATAGAATATGCATTTCTTTAAGTTTAGAGAAATCTGGTATTGCCTACATTTCTCTAACATCAATATTAAATCACCTAAATGTTTGTCGATTAATCCAAATACAATCCAATCGTCAAAATATACTTCTAAGAATTTATGGATGTACTCTTTAAATACAGCAACTACTACTCTTGAAAAGATAGCTGGTGCATTCTTAATACCAAAGGGCATTACCATATACTGGAATGAGCCCCATTCTGTCGCAAAAGTGGTATTAGATTGATCTTCTAGATGGATTCTGATCTGGTGATAGCCTGAAAATCCATTGATGAAGGAGTAGACCTCCTGTCCTCCCACATTGTCTAGAACTTCATTAGTAAAAGGTGTCAGAAATGGGTCATGAAGTGATGCATCGTTGAGTTTGCACAAATCGACACAGATTCTGATTTCTCCTTTGGTTTTCTTCTCTTGCAAGACCATGGGACTAACCCATTTGCTTTCTTCCACTGGCTCAATGATGCCTGCTGCTAGCATCTTATCGATCTCATCCTTAACTTTTTATTTATGCTGAGGATTTAATCTGTATGGACACTACTTAACTGGTCTAGCATCCTCTTTCAATGGTATCCTCATTACTCGCAAGTCTCCAACTATTCCCTTCATCTCTGTGAACTTAGTGGGGAATAAGTCCTGGTAGTCATGTAACAGATCTGCAATGTGTCCTACCATTTCATTGTTACAATAGTCTCCAATGGATGCAAACTTTGGTTCTATGTCTGTGCCAATGTTAATCTTCTTAATCTTGATAGGCTTGGTGATAGTTGGAGTCTCTAGCTTTGGTCCATCAACATCGCGAGTGCCTTTTGACTCTGGGATGTTAATGTTGCAAGGATCCTCCTCCTCCTCCTCTGGTTCTGATGCAAAGTTATAGCACTCTAGTGCCTGGTCCAATTGAATAGCCCAATCAGGTTGAGCTAACATTGATAGGGTACAGTCCTCAAAGATCTTAATCTTTATAACGTCTAAAGCCTAATTAATGCTTGGGTACTCAGATTCAAAAGCAAAAGTGAGTTCAAAGCTGTCTATCATAAGTGGCCATGTAGTTATTCCTCTACGCAACTCTGTCTCAGTGTACCAATTATTTGGAATTTGATCTAAAGTGTGAATGAATCGGTGAACCCATTCATCCTTGGGAATGTCCGACCAATTTTGTTCACAACTCTGAATGTGTGACCTAGGGTCACTTTCTCATGTATATTTCTTCTGTAGACACCCTTTGTCATTATAAAACTTGATCGTCGTCAATCTCTTGAATTCATCCCATGACGCGATATGTTGCTTGTGTGCATGGCACCATCTTGCAGGTGTGGCTCTTACTACAAGGTCAATCGATGACATCCTCTGCTCGTGAGGAATTTCTTGTTCAAACTAGTACAAAAAGTCATTGACATCCGCTAAGCCATCAAACGAAGGAATATCCTTAAGTTCTGCTCCAATCCATCGCAGTGACTTAGTCAGATATGCACATCTGGGAGCTGAGACTTCATAAAGTATGTTCTGCCAATTCTCTAGACCAACATCCAAATCCGATGCACATGAGCTGTCGCATCGTCAACTAATATTTCCTTCTGCAGTTGGGTTGATGTAGTCACTCTGGTTGGTGGCCATTTGATAGAGGCTCTCCATATTACGTGCCTCATCCTCTTCTTGGATAGGTTCAATATATCTAGGACCCTAAAAAGGATCCAATGGTGCGATGACCCAGATCTGTGTATCCTCAAAGGTCATTTGTCTTTTCTTTAAATCAATAATAGCCATGTCATCGATTGCCCAATCAATACCTAGTAGAGCTGGATACAGTCTACTATCGCCAATGATTTCTATAACTTCAAAGTCTGCAAAACTATGAACTCCATCAATGTCAACTGGCACTTGTGGTAATTGACCCAGTGGTGATACCCTCTATTGATTGGCTAGTCGCAGATGGATAGGCGATCTGGTTAACTTGGGGCTACCCATATGTTCCCATGTTTTCTTAGTCACAACATTTACCTCTGATCCTAAGTCTAGGATTACCTCATCTATTTCAAATTCTCCAACTTGTGCTGTGAGTCACATCTCTCTTCCTATTCTTGTATGGCCCATAATATTATGAACAGCACACTACACACTGCTCACGGAAGAAGATGGCGGATACTGATCTATGATGCACTGAATATCTCTGATAGATTTCTCATTTCTTACGAGTTTAAAGCAACTCCGCAGGAAGGATTGTACGCTTCCTGTTGACTCATCATCATCGCATCTTCCTGATGTGGTAGCTTGCGATGTCTCCATAGGACTAAGGCCACAAAGTGTTTGCTGTGGTACGCCCATAGACGGCTGTACCTAGGGTCCTGATTGTATAGGTTCATTAAAGAAAGTTTTAGCTTCCTGAAATGTTTCTTTATTCTTCTACAAGTCGAGTGGTGTTGATTTATTAGTAGCTTTGCGCACCCACTCCGGTCTTGTGTTCTCTTCACTATCCTGCGGTGTCCCACTAGTGGAAGCACCGCTGTGAGTCACAATGTTGACTCTTGGTTCTGGCTCTTTCTGCTCAGCAGCGATAAGCTGAATTTTCTAGTGTACCACTGGATTAGGTGCCTTGATATTAGTTATCAAGGTAGGACATTCTTCTATAGCATGATCATAAGATTTGCAATAATTACATGTCGTAGTAGGGCTCTGACTCTGACAGTCCCTAGCATAATGTCCTACAACTCCACAGTTGTAACAAGTAATCAGTCCATGGCCACGGCCAAATCCTTCACCACAGCCAAAGCCTCCTCCATGGCCTCGTCCTCTGAATCCTCCTCCACGGCCTATAGGATCCGATTCATGATGTGGTCCTGCTACTGGGCTCGGTGTCTCTGATTGGACTCTATACAAGTCATGTTTTCTATCGACCATGAGATCGTAGGCCCTACAGGTATGGTCTTTGTGTCCTACTGACTTACAGAAGGTACAGTATAAGTTCTTAGGTGTCTGTACATACTTCTGAAGTAAAGGGAATTACTGAGGTGGATGTCCTCTTGTTCTGCATAGTTCACACCATGGCCCTTGAGTTTGTGCTAAGGGGTTAGGAGCCCCACTTGCTAAGTATTCAACAAATACTAGACAGTTATCTTTAGTATGGCCTTGTTCTTTACACTTGATACACCATATGTCTTGTGAAATCTCTTTTCCTTTTCTAATCTCATGCATCTGTAACGTAAGATTTGCTAACTGGTTTTGCAGGTTTGTCATACCTGTACTGGTCTCAGCTGGAGGTGATGCCTCCAGTTTCATTTCCACCTCCAACGCTTCATCCTACGTATGGAGTCTCTACTGCATCAGTGGATGTCTAATATGTGGGAACAGTGCTGCGATGAACCATTCCTTATGCTGCTCCGAAGCAAACTCAAAGCTAACTTGGTCTATGAGAGATTTGAATTTCTGATCAAAGTCCCATACCGACTCTGTAGGTAACTGTTTAATGTCTTTGAGCTCTGTGATACGCTGCGATTCAGACTTGGGATTCTTAAATTATTTAATCATGGAAGTCCAGACCTGTATAAGTGTTCTAGGTATTGCTGAGGTATACTTCATATACCATGTTAAGGCTCGTTCCCTAAGTGTGGTGACCAACTGTAAAAGTTTAATATTATCATCGTGGATTCCTTTAATGGGCCACATGGCTTCACATAGAAACCAGTGCTGCTCTAGGTCTTCTTCCCCTGTACCCTTAAAGGTAGGTAACTTCATGTCATCCCCCATTCTATTTCTACGTGGTGGATGCTAATTTGCTGTGTTACTACCACTTGGCGGTGTAGAAGTAGGTGATGTAGTGGTAGTATGTGCTATGAGTGAACTACTAGATGGAGTTCCTACGGGATTGTTCTGAGTCCCAGTTGTTTTCTGTGGGGTATAAGGGTGGTAAGAGATACCCCCTTTTGTTCTTTCTATATTACTATGACTCTGCTGTCTAGTATTATTTGAACTATTTTCGAATATGGAAGAGTTGAAATTTACTTTATATTTCTTGCCACTACGCGTACATCCAATATCATCAAAATCACTCTCAAACTCTTGTGACATCACACTTTCTTAGCTTACTGGTCTGAAACTATATCCATTACTCCTTTTTCATATAATAACATCTTAATGGACAAGTTTAAATATTTTAGGTACTTACCGCGATATCCTTTGAAGAAGTACCGCTCAGCCTCACTGAAGCTTTTTGTTTGTTCAACTGCAAACTCTGTAACAAAGCCTTCTAGCACACTCGCAAGCTAGAAGTCAACTGCTCGTGTAATGGGATTATCTATGGTCTTCACAGTGTGAATCAGCTCCGGTGTCCACACAATGTTTCTTTTCTTTCTGAATATATTCTGATTAGTCAGCTTTGATAACTAGTCGTACATCTCATTCGCATAGGTAGCAAAAAATATCGTATGCAGGTCTGTGTAGATATGTTTTTGCAACCAGTTCTCTATACTCAGTCTAGGACTCTTGTTCTCTTTTTTTGCAAACTCTTTCTCCTTAGATGCAAGCCACTGGTTGAGTTCATCTCTAGTAGGATGCCAATAGAACATTAGCTCTGTAATGTGTTCAAATCTGGAAACAGAACCATTTGTTGGCTATCTAGGCAAACCTAAGTTTACTAATATACATATACCAACAATACCCCTAGCTCACTGGCCCTTTCAGCAACATACCGCAAAATGGCCTGAAGTCTCACCCAAAGTGATCTTATGGGTTAGCCGAAGACTCAGGTGTCCCCAACCAGGTTCTGTAGCATCCTTGGGTCTCGCGGTTTCTCTTAGCTAGCGAGATCTTTCTGCGATGCACGGTTCTCTCTTTTACTTGCGGGTTCTGACAGGGGAAGGAATCCTATTACATCGCAGTGACTCGGGCGGTGTGCAACTCTCCCTTCATCTTAACCCACACTCTGTGATATCTCACACCGTAGCTCCACTGATGGTGCGATATCGCCTACTGTCAACGTGATATCTTCTATAATACGTCCCACTGTGACCCTCACGGTCCAAAGGCTATCTCATTGGGTGAAATGACTTGGCTAACTTTCAACAAGATAGTAAACTCTCTAACTTGAACTTCCACAGTTCAACACACTCTACCTCAACTATACTTTAACTGGCCGAATAAGTATACTGGAAACACTTTAACAGAATGACTTATTACTATGTGAAACAAGCACTAATAAACTCATATGCAGACGCTTGTTACATGTAAATCCACCTTTACCCTTCAATAATGTTGTAACTGAATGAGGACATACAGACATTTACTAACTGAGATATAACTTTCATGTAACAGATAACAATTATCAACTAAGTAAAGCACAATCACATGAAATAATCACATAGCACACTAGTTTTACGTGGTTCACTTCCAGGGTAGAAGCTACGTCCACAGAACTATGTTTATTATATATTGAGAGAGTACACAGTTCTGCTACAACCTATTGTGCAACTAGAGATCTTCTGGGTAACTCCACACTCACTGCCGGGAGCCCTTCTCTCATATATCTCTTCTCTTTCTCTATATTGCCTTCTTACAATATTCTCTCTCTCTCTCTCTCTCTCTCTCTCTCTCTCTCTCTCTCTTTGTCAATCCCTGCTGATTGTTACATACATACTCCTGGAATTGGCTACTGGTTACAGTAAGGTAACTATGGACTGAATAGCAAAACCAGAGCTCGACTCTATTACAATACAAAATAAATGTGAGCTAACAGACTACTGGACTCTCAGACGGGCTAACTGCCTGAATAGCTATAGGTTATCCGACTAGCTAACCTTTTACAATACAGTTTACATCCCTTTATAGGCGGCCCGAAGGTCTCACCATTACAACACTGTGGCCCTATCCCAACAGTAACCCAAAAACCCTAACTATGACAGTAGGTCTATCTGTACTCAAACTGCCACTTTTCGTCACACCACAGCTCTCTGCAGTCTTCCACGCTTCCCAGCACTAATCATGGGTACTGGGCACCGCTTCCTTCTCTGTCCTTCATCTTCAATACCTCGGCCTCATTGCCCCTTTTTCCTTTATGAGGGTAGCTGAGCCCTCCTATCTTTTCCACTGCCTTGAATGCAGTGGGTGAGCTCTCTCTTCTCGACCATTTCCTTGAACGCAGTGGGTGAGATCTCTCTTCTCGACTGCTCAGGTACTATCATCTTCTTTGACTTCTCTGCCCTGATAGTCACAGTTTCCGGCTCTGATTTGTAGCTAGAAACATGCTACGACATCGTATCTTTACCTTATCTCTTATATCTTCACCAAAACTGTCTATCTGCCAAAATGGCATCTTCTCCTATAGCTGCGGGACCTTACTCCAACACATCCACTTCCTAAGAAAAAGCTATGCACCTGAAGGATTCTCCACTATGCAAAAGAAAAATTTAGTCGTCAAAGCTGCTGATTATACGTTGATTACAGGCCATCTGTACAAGATGAGAATGGATGAGATATTGCAATGATTTGTTTTTACTATAAGAAACAATGGATAATGAGTGAATCACATTCCAGTGTCGGAGGAGGACACTATGCTAGAAAGGAAATCGTGCACAAGATACTGCAAGAAGGACTATGCTATGGCATACTGCACAACTTGTGAGAGATTGACAGGGCACACTCCATTCAGACTGGTGTATGGATAAGAAGTTTTTGTGCTAATGGAGTAGACTGTACAGAGCCTAAGAATTTTTCCGCTAGAGGAAATGACAGATGGAGATGTTGTTGTGCAAAGGTTGTCACAACTTGTTTAGATGGAAATAGAACGCTTCATCATAGGATTTCATCAAAAGATCGAGAAGCTAAGGCAGAAAGCATGGCATGATCCCAATATCAGGATTAAGTAATTCAAAGTTGGAGGACTTGTTTTGATGTATGATAGTAAATTCTTCAAACATCTAGGGAAGTTAAAGGTGCATTGTCTAGGGCCATATTTGATTGTGCACATCACTAATGCGGGCACAGTGAAATTGCAGAAGCTAGATAGAACATAGATCACAGGAATGGTAAATGGAAGTCTCTTGAAACCTTACTATGATGGTCATGACATGCCTTCCTAAGGTCATGTCATGCATGAAAAAAAAAGGGAAGGAAACTGTTTTGTCACACGTCTACAACGTAAACAAGAAAATCGCAATAAAGAGAGGGAATGACAACTAGCCATCATTAAATCCTGTATAGAATAGAATATATAGGTGGTTATTAAATTAAAGAGTCATTAATTAGACAAATTATGAGGAGAATGACAATGTGATTTTTGGTCCCATCAGTTGTATCCACCCTAACTACCATAACTACCCTGACAATCAGCCACACCCGATGAGATTTATGATTGAGAATGCGGATGTGGATGCGATCATATAGGACTAGCCAACATAATGCTGTGGCCTAATTGGGGAGTAGATGGATCAAGAAGAAGACCCACTCGATGACAAAGGTAATGGCCAAAATGATGGCCAAGATGACGGCGAAGAAAATGGTCCAGACAATGTTGGAGGCAATGTGCAAGATGAATAGTCACTGAATAAAGATAGTGATGAAAGTAACAATGGAGGTGATGGTGGCCCTAATTGTGGCAATTCATAAGGAACACCTACTATTGAGGATGTGAGGACCCAGCTGTAAGAACATGGACAAGGGTGCACACACCCGCACAAGAAACGAAAAGCTAAAAAAACATCCAATACTATCAACTTGGATAAAGAAGACATCGTCCTACTTGCATATGTTGTTGAGAAAGTAGCCAAGAGTAGCCTTGAGGACCTAAGAATGTAGCAGACAGAAATGGATAGAAAAATTGTTGAGCACCTCAACAATTGCACATATTTCATCAATGAAGTAAAAACCACTGTCAAGGCTGAGACATATGGATTTGATCCTAGCGATACATTAGCTGCGGAATTATTATTGCCACACCTCAAGCTTGAGTTACAAGAGAAAGAACTAGATTTGGGAATGCCAACATATGAAGATGTTATCTAGGCCATAGGCACATTGTTTCTAGATTTCTCAAAGCCAGCATTAGCTGAGGTATACTCCATTCAGCATGAAGCCGTGAATGAAATCCACATCTGATAAAATGCATTGGCTTATTAAGCCACAAAGAAGACAAGGAAGGAAAAATAACGCAAGTTCCTCCTTAACAAAAGGACTAAGAGATAGAGGCATGCAAATAGATCTGACTTACACTAGCAGAAGCCATCAAAAGTGTAGTAACAGAGTTCCCACCAGAAGAAGGCCAAGAAGATGAGGATTCAACTGCCAAGGTTGGCTAGCTGTCGCAGATTGTGGTAAAACTTAGGAAAAAAGTCGAGGAACTAAAGGAATAGCAAATACCAAGAACACCTCCTAATGTTCTTAACGAACATAGGAATACAACATCTAAGGCTATGGGAAGGATAAGGAAAGGAGAACATCTTTGCACCGAGGAATTTGAAGTCATCTCTGTGACATGGGGTTTCTTATCGAAGACGAAGTAGCAAAAAATATCAAGGAAGATGCGTGGAAGGCCGACCTGAAAAATACAATGGTAAAAGAATATATGAAGAAGCTGTCGCTTAAGGAGAATGTTGTAAAAGTAGTCAAGATCCAAATTGTTGAGCAAGAGGTAAAGACTCTACATGACATGGAGTTGAGCCAGAATAATGAAGTGACAACACACAAGTTGAAGGAAAAACAAGTTATAGAGCTTATTCATCCTATACAGTAGAATCTCCAACATATTACTTAGTCCTTGGGAGAAGGACCGTCAGAACATATCAGTTCAAACCACGTGGAACAATTGGAAAAGGAAGCTGAAGAGGTCAATGTAGATGTTTCCTGGGTGCAACAAACTTTGTAGGAATTTTAGTACAAGGTTGGTCCTATGGCACATTCTGTACCAAAGACTTAAAATTTTCTCAACGGTTTCAATTTTTCTTAGTGGCTCGAGACGAGCCACATGTAAGTGTTAGGGGGATTTTGGGCCAGGAAACCTGCACAAGGAATAAGCATAATAATAGAGCAAAGGAAGCTACATCGAGGAAAGGAAAATCCGAGTCAGTGGAACATTGGTAGGTACAATAGTTAAGGCCAAGCAGAGGCAAGTCAAGGAATACTGGAGAAGGACGAGCTGGTGGAAGACTAAAGGAGATTTTTGGAGATATTTATGACCTGTATAGATAGGCTGAAAGACATTTCCATAGCTACTTAAGTATGCGATTAATGTAATTCAGGATTTTTGCGGCTAGGTATGGGCCGCCATTAATGTAATAGTATATATTTTGTAGCTACTTCAGTCTGTAATAACTGAGTTGTACTCAATCGACCCTGCACGGTCTTGTAAACACTATAAATAGGAGGAACCCACTCTATATAAGGGTTATCTTGAAGGGATAGCTTCAATTCATTTAGTTAGTATTAGTTTCTAATAGGTTAAGAAACTAATACTAACTAAAATTTACCTAATATATCCATTAGGTAAAGTGTGTTTCTTTAGTATGCATTAGTATACATTTGTAAATATTCTAATCCAACGGTCACGATATGCTCTAGACATAAAGTGATCTGATGGTTCAACTTCTCTTAGATCATACCTACCATTGATTCATGGCTTAAAACCTGATTGGTCCATGATCTCTATTTGAAGAGCATGGAGGGTCCTTGGCTAGTTGATCAATTACGAGAAGCTCATGTAACTTTCTTTATTTTGCATAATAAATTGCTACAAGTAGCTATTTGGCTGGGGCCATGGATCGTTTCCCTCTCGAGGGTTTTAACCACATGAAAAACATTGGTGTATTGATCTGTGATCTTTTTGTGTGAAGTGGTTGCTCTAGGTGTTCGGTCTTTTGGGAGTACCATGTGTATCTGAACACAAAGACAATAGAGTATAAGAGTCAATATAGGATGTGTTCAAATCAATAGGAATAGATAGAAGCAATAAACCACGAAGAATGAGAGCAAGAAGAGTTTAGTTGAAAGACATATGTTAATAATAGTATGTAATTCCCAGACTGCAAGGTGCTACCTATATTTCTCATGCCACTATGAAGAGCACCTTGGTGGTTTTTCCTAGATGGGTTTCCACGTTATTTCTTGCATTGAATGGTGAATGTTAATGGTTGAATGTTTAACTATAAATGTTGAATGTTTTATTATCTTCCATTATTTATAATTATTGTGTGAATCAATGTTGCAATATTGATAAATACAGTAAATTAATGAATGACTAAAGTGTTGAGCACTATGTATTACTCATGTTAAAATATTGTTAAGTTATAAATGATTGTTGTGCCACTGTCGAGTAGTGAAGACTCCATCCCTCCATCTATGTTGAGCTCCTTGACTGCCTGTCAAGGGATTGTACTCCATCACCAACTGCATAAACATGGTTCTAGAAGCTACACATTAAGATATCTCGAGTGAGACTATGCTTTCCTCGCAGGAGTTGTCGACTGATCTTGCTCCATCACGCCGATGTATTTGGTTGTTTTGTTGGTTTTGTGTTGTTATTTAACCTGGGTCATGTAAGTAAGGAAAAAAATCCAACACTCATCTTCAACTAGATGAGCATGATGCCTTTTGTTGTTGTTTTTATTTGATGACAGACATTCTCTAGCAAGATGTCCTATCTTATGAAAGTTATACAATTGATACTTTGAGTAATCCTTCTTCTTCTTATTTTGGAATTTATTCTTTGAAAGATTATGATTAATCCTCTTGAAGTTTGATTGATTTATTTTGGTGCAAATATTAAGCAATTTATAATAGATATCCAATGATTTAATTGTCAACCTGGAGAGAGCATAAACTTGTGAGGTATAGAAAAAATATATGCAGGGGTAGAGTGTCGCTGAACTTAACCTAATATGAAAACAGGAAATTGTACGTAAATAAATCTAATTGTAGAAAACATGAAATTGCATAAGTTAGCGTGATAAAGAAATAATGAAATTGCATGAAATAAACTAGTATAAAGAAAATGCCAATAACTTGTGAGCTGACATAAAATCAATACTGAAAATGCATAAGAAAGAAATAACTAAAATTCTATACTAACAACTCATAAGAAAGAAATTGTTGGAAATCTATATTAACATGAGAGAGTCAAAGGAGTTGCATTAAGCATCATCTCCATTACATAGCACTCAACATCTATTCTATGACTAACTTTGAACTATTCTCTACTTCTAAACCACTAGAGAGGCTTCTAACCAAAATGAGGAGAGAGCCCTCCTATTTATACATGAATTCAAGATAACTGATAATAATTCAAGATCCACTATTCTCTCAACTTATCCCTCAAAATACTCAACAAATCCACAACTCATCCCTTTAAATCCTCAACAAATATTGGATGAGATACTCTCTCCACATTCCCATTATCTTCTCCTTGAAATGAGCTCACATCTTGATGATGAAATTCGAATTTGAATCTAGGTAGTGATTTTTGATCTTGGTAAAGTCTTCTAATACACTTGTAATCATCACCAAACTTACCCCACTTTAAAGTATAATGAAAATACGTTATTTTTCTCAATAATTAACCACAAATTCAGTCAAAATACTCAAAAATAAATGATTTGGAAAATGGTAATTATAAACCCATACTTATTATGAAAGTGGTGAATATTAATGGTTTAACGGAAGGGTGAGATAGGAATAAGGTGATAAATGGTATGTGTTGCTGCCTTTCACACACCTGGGTCACGTGGCAGAAATATTCAAGCCACTTGGTGTGTCTTTGGGGGCAAGTCTCGAGCCAAGGCTATCACCTTGTTCTCGACTCCTCCATTTAGGCTCAACTCCTAACAAAGCCAAGGGGGGTAGACCCTATTAAGTTACTAAGGTTAATTACTTAGTGTGATGGTGTCAAACTGAATGAGTTACTTAGGAGTTTTGAAATTAACTAGTGGAAACAAAAGATAACAAGATGCAATATTTTAAGCAGATAAGCACAATAATGACACTCAATATATATAGAAATGAAATAAATAAATCACCACTGCCTTAAATGGAGTCAATAGAGAAAATAATGTGCTTGCATGCACTTGAATTAATGTTTTGCAAATGTCTCTTGGTATATTTTAGATTAGTGTGGAATGTGAATGAGTTAAATTAGGCGAAAAGGGGACTCCAGATATACCCGAGGGCTACTTGGAGTATGTCCAAAAGTGAACTTTAACGTCTACCCGCAAGGTGTTTGTGGGCTGGAATGGAGTCTCGAAGACTATTGTTCATAACGAACCCATTAGGGTGTGACAGAGATCGGCACCTCGAGGTCACTTTCCAGTTGTTCCCACTCCTTTGGATATTTTTCCACCGCTTATAGTTCGTTCGATGCGTTGGATTTTCGCCTGATGGTTTGTCAATTTGGGAGGTGAGGAATAATTAATCTAGTCACTCCAGTTCTTTTGATGTGGCTTGACTGATCGAATGAACCACATCCAAGTGCAGAGCATACACACTGGATTCTTGTCAAATTTAGTAAATTTTAAGACAGGTGTTCTTGTTAAAAAGAAAACCCTCCAGGAACCTCTTTCGATCCAAGTGGATCTCAACCGGGGAATAAAAGAGGGGTTAATTTTATGATAGCTGATGAAATAGTTGATGAAAAAGGAATCAAATATACACAATGCCAGTTTTCTAATTAGTCCTACCATGCATCTCTTTCCCCTTGCAGGTCAATCAGGAAGTCATTGGGTAAGTATTAAAATTACTTTGAAACCACTAGATATGGAATATGGAAATGATTATAAATCAAATTATACTACCCTATAGATTAGAACTACACTAGATTGAAAAAAGATGAACAAACAGTAGAAAATGACACAAACGCAAATCCCTTCAAGGGAGATGGTGAATAGGCTTGAAAGAGCATATTCGAAAAGAATTTTCCTTTTTATTATCAACGATTTACAATATCATAAAATTTAAATTGATTCACTTTGGTCTGTGTTATCTGGGATCCAAAGGCTTACAAAAAGCTTGTAACAAGCTAAACTCAAAACACAACGGTGGGGGAAGCTTCCCAGAAGCTCTGGTTCATCCAAGAGTCGGAAAATGGGCAGAGTATCCTTCTCTTTTTTGTTTGAAATTCTGAAAAAAAGAAATAAATTAAAATAAAATGTCCCCAAATACACTTTAAAATTATTTTGGGTCATCACGTTAGTTACCAAAAAAAAACTAAGTAAAAAATTGTTAAAAGGGGCTAATCTAGTTTTGCAAAAGGAACCAAGGAAAGCAAGCTTTCATTGGGATCTTGGCTTGCTGTTTGGGCAGCCAATGAAATATGCACTTTTCTTGTAGAATTTAAATATTTAAAGAACGAAAAAAGAAACTACCTTATGAGCAAGTTTTAGATCTATGATTTAGCTACTTGCACAAAGGGAAATTCCTACACCTAGATGTATCTTTATGAAATGATATTCTTTATGAAATGATATATCTAAGCAGCAAGACTCTTATGAAATAGATCTAAAAATATATATTCAGTTCTTAGAACTAGATCTGATCATAAGAGGAAGAAATAGGTAACCAGAAGATTGATTTTTTAAAGAAAGGAGAAAAAGAGGAGAGAAGGTCGGCTCGTTGCTTGAATGGAACAAGCTGAAAGGAGGCCCTTTTGTGGAGCGCCGAGGGACACATTATTGAGCTTATTGGATAAGGAATGAAATCAATATTCATTCACACATTTTTCCAATTGGGAACCTGCAACTAAATAACACAAGCCTGCACAACGCCTCATGAGATCTAGATATAGATGTATAAAGAAACAAGAATGAAATATCATGCAAAAATTATCTTATTTAAGCATGTAACTGAAATTATTGAGCATACATAATATGGATAAACAAGAACAAGTAATCGAACTTGCCTAGTTTACACCCTTACTTGATTCAACAGAATCCATGAAGCCAGAAAACAAAAGCAGTACAGAAATTGGAAAGAAATCGCAGTTACCACATTAGCAGCATGAAACTGGGAATCCACACAAACACATGCACTACATGGTATAGCCTCCAAATATTCTTGATTCACAATAAAAAATATAGCAGTATTACAATGGCAACAAATCCTCAATCCAACTCTAACTAGCTTGGAAGAGGCATCTTGAGCTTTATTTATAAAAAAAAGGAGATCTAGTTAGGGGGGTGAAAATCCCAAGGAGATATACCACTGTAGCTGAAGGAGAGTCCATCAATGCCTAATTTATGTCTAGATGAGCTAGATATAAGTCTCACTGAGTACAACTATCAATCGGGGGGCTGATCTGACTGACACATCAACCTGTTGATTGAAGCATCCAACAAAACTCATCCAGATGAGCCCAAACATGTGGAGGAGAGAGGGAGGGTGAAATTCCCCATAAAGGATG